>MU742958.1:0-10936 GCA_026770625.1 Nicotiana glauca
TGAAATTAAAAGCATTATAAAGTTTTATAGGTTAAGTGATAATTGATCCCTGTGTTAAGTCACAAATATGTTCAAATAGAAATAGAGATTGACATTAACCCCAGGCCACTAGACTGAACGGATTTAGATATGATAGACCATTAGTAAATCACTTGTTGTTAGTAAATGATAATCACTTTGAAATAATTTTAGTTCACTATAATCGTTGTTCTTATTCCGTAGATTAGGTAATGTTCATTAGAGAATGTTTGAGACAATATAATAGCTATTTACAAGCTGGACCATCCAAATTGTGAAGTTAGAGTAACGAACTTAGTTTTCATTTGAAAAAGAGTGGGTGGGCTATTACGAGCTTAGGCTTTCAATTCCCGGGCCAAACCTCCTGAGGCCCAAAGTCATTATAAATCATTTTTTATGCTGAAATTACATTAGGAACATGGAAATTAAACCATAAATATAAAAATCGGGCTTTTGAATTAGGTAGCGGGTTCAAGGTAAAAGATCTTTCCTTTTGTTTGAATCCGGACTTGAATTCAAGATCCAAGTGTATATTTGTGGATTAATTGGCCTTTAGAGACAAATAAAAATAGAAATTGGTATTATGCTTTAGGACTTCCTTTTAAAAGTAAATGAGACGAGCCTCGCCAAATTAAACACATAATTGCGGGGGTCCTCATTAATTACTTAGTTTAAAAATACTTAGTATTCGGGACGGGCGTTTAGCGAATTTCACGGCCTTCTCAAAACACAACAACATGTTAGTCGCTTCAGGCGCGTTTTAATTAATCTTACCTTCCTAATACGGGTGTGCATTTCATGCGACCCAAATCCAAATCCGAAAACGTTGAATGAGATTGTGTCGAGGATCCGGGTGCATTTCATGTGACGTGATCCGAAAACACGATTTTAAACGACGTTCATTTTCTTAAATAAAAATAATAATTGATAAAAGCGATAATTAATTCTAAAATTGCACAAATAGGATAACATTTACAAAAATCAAAATTTAGCCAAATATAACAGTTGAGCGACCGTGCTAAAACCACGGAATTCGGAAGTGCCTAACACCTCTCGGGTTAACAGAATTCCTTACCTGAATTTCTGGTTCGCGACTGTAATACAGAGTCAAACCCTTTCCTCGATTCGGGATTCAATCCAGTGACTTGGGACACCATAAATCTCCCAAGTGGCGACTCTGAATCTTAAATAAATGAATCCCGTTTCGGTTGTCCTTTAATTTTAAAAACTCCTTTTTTATTATACCATTTCCCGGGGTGTAGTAAAGCCTTTCAGAAAAAGGAGGTGTGACAGTGTTCATAATGTTACAATCAGTATAATGTATAGAAATCATGCCTATAGGAATTCCCAAGTAAAATCCTGCCTGTTTCCATTCTACATTCCACTAGATATCATGCTTATAGGCGTTAAAATTATTTAGATATCATGTCCATAGGAATTAAAGTCAGCAATAATGGATATCATCGTCTATAAAATATGAAACCAGTTTAGTTGTAATCAGCTTAACTCATATTGTTCTGAACCAGTTTTAAACAACTTACCCTCCTTTTATTAACACGGTTTAGCAAGCATGCCTATAGGATCTCGAATCGCTCATATTAAATTTGTTGTTGCTTTGCCATACTTTAAGTCAGTAATAGATACTATGCTCATAAGATCTCACCCAAACACCTAGGCAAACTTTAGGTAATAACAACAAATAAAGCTGAGCCCGTTTGTGTTAACTAGTAATTGCTACAACCAGCAGGCAGACCTGATTCGCACTTCTTATCTGAGTTATGTGATAAATTGGTCGGCTTCAACAACTTAATCTCCCCTTTGCATTAGTATTTTTTTGGATTCAAACCCTGATTGTTGTTTAAGTCATGCTATTTGATTGCCTTGTTTGAGGAGGTATATATGAGCCTTTAGTGTTTACGTGCTTCCCTTTTAATGTGATGTCCTATGTGTTTTGCATGTCGCCTTAGCTTTTCACCTTTGAAACCTCAAATTCAGCCTAATGTCCCTCCCATTTAGGACTAGTAGTCCTAAGTAACCTCCGGGACTGATAGGAATGGGACGGATAATAGCATGCAATAGTAGTCGAGGCTAATCCGTGCTTTAGTACCTTTAAGGGGTGGGAAGGGTAGATATAGATATGATGACCGGTGCGCTAATGCCACGTGTAGCCCCTCTTTTGAGGAGTAATTACCAGGTATTGCATTTATGTGGTCCATATTATAAATAAATCTAGGACCCCCTCCCTTCTCTTTCTTTTCCTTTAAAGAGTTATGACTTCTTTTAAAAAAATAAGCTTTTTAATGATTTCTCTATTTTACTTCCAAACATTTGTGTTTTAAAATTCCCTCTTATTTGAGCCTTATCTGTTTACATGTTAATTGCACCAAATTCACAAAGAACAATCTGGTCGGGAACCACACTACTGGATCCTGAGGGATGCCTAATACCTTCCCCTTAGGATAATTTTAAGCCCTTACCCTATCTCTAGTTATCAAACAAATTCAGAAGTGAACCTTGTAGGTGTCCTAATGCACCATAAATCATTAGGTGATGATTCTGGAAAAATACAAAACCCAGTTCCCAAAAGGAATGAGTTGTCCCATACCCAAATGTCATAAACTCGATCTCCCGATGCAAAGAGGGAAAAAAAGGGGGCTCCAGGGTGTGATACACCTATATAGTTAAGTGTTTCTACATGTTTTGTAATGATTGCATGTCTCATCCTGGCTTTTGTTTATCTCCTCGATCTTCTCTCTTGCTTTTTCTGGGACTCTTATTTTCTTTCTTGTACTCATTCTCTTTTTCTTATTTTCTTTCTTTTCTTTTTGCTTTTTCTTGGTTTTCTCTCTTCATCAATTTCTCTCCTATTTGAGTTATTTTTAAAATCATGATCGGATCCAATGAGGATTGTCTGCGTATCACGATGCCGCGTGAATCATATCATCATGTAGTTCAAGGAACAAAAATGCAAAAATAAATAAAACATTTTTGATTTTTTTCAAATTTCATTAAAACAAGACTTTTAATTTTTTTTCTATTACAAAGACTCGATCCTACATATATGAGAATTGAAAACTAAAATAGACTTTAGGGAATGAAAACTACATACTCGAAAAAGAAAACATAATAAGGAGTACATCAGTGCCTCCAATCCTGTGGGCCTACGAGCCATGACACTTGGAGGCAATAGACATCATCCATTATCTAGCGGATAAAGATCATTACTGTGGCAAAGAATATGGACTTGGTCATGTCCTCACACTCGCTGCATTTCATCACTATGTAGTATGCGATTCTTCTAACCCTTTCCCTGATGATGCCCTTTTCTTGTAACAATCGCCCAATCTGCTAAGATCTAGCCTCTAAGACCTGAGTGGCCGTATGATTTTATTCTTGTAAATGTTGTAGGTATCCCTCTAGCTGTTCCATCAAAGCGTAGCAATGTTCTCTCTTGACTTTGAAGATCTTGGCTTGTTTAGTCATTTCTCCCTCAAGGCTATTAAGCTCCTTTTTCCAACCCATGACTCATATGTCATATCTTTCCTTCAACTGTCAAACGAAAGTTTCCTGTTCTTTTGCATTTTTGGCCAACTTTGCTTGTATTTTCACTAGCTCAGACTCGGTCTTTTGCAAATCATCTTCACAGTCACGTACTTTTTGTGTAAGGTTGTAAATGAGTCTTTCATCTTTCCGACTTCTGCCCGGGTTTTCAGCTGCTATTCTTATTTTTCGAACTTGGGCCCGGAGAGCTTCATTTTCCTAGGCCAACCTTTTCCTTTCACCTTCAGCTTCTTGCGCCTGTAGATCATTATTGAATACGACGTTTCTCAATTCTTCTTGCAAAGCATGAATGTGGCTTGATATTTTTTTCCTTTTGTCCCCAAGACAACCTTTCATGAATTTTGTCATCAAAAGCTTGAGCATAAGGTCTCTTGGAGGGCCTTTCAGGCTAAGGCTCGAGCTTGGGCTCTGGCTCATCATTTGCACAAAACCTTCTCTCAAACCATGCATCATAATTTGGATCCACTTCTCCTCTGGCAAGATCCGGTACTTGGGTGTCACTTTTTAGATATCGACAACAATTCCAATCTCGTTGGACCAAAGCCTTAGGCAGGGTTGCTTCTGGGTGCAGCTCAATAAACTGGGCACTCAAATTTACATCCTCGGGCACCACTTGATACCTTCCCAGTTGCCTTAGAACTCTTTGTGGTGCATAGGGTTGGATACTCCTCATGCCCATCATCATCAAGTAGCCTTTCGAAGCTGTCATGTATATGAATTCTGTTACTGGAAGCCACCCTAGAGTCCCTTCAATTTGACTTGCCTTCAAATTCCTAAAGTGGGAAACCCAAGCCTCAAAATCTTTTGGAGTCTTGTAATCTTTTACCCTCTCCTCATGACTCTTTATGAAGTTGTTCCTGTTTGCAACGTGACTCATGAACTTGGGGTGACGGCAGAGATGTTCGATCAACCATATTGGAAGAAGAAATTTGCAACCCTCGAAGAATTGAGCCTCGATTTTACACAATGTCAATGCTCGGTAAATATCTACCAACACTAACGCAACAAGTGTGTGATCTTCCTTGGTAGTGAGGATTTGTGCAATTCTGGCCATGTGAGTGTCTATTGCCCCTTCCGCATTTGGAAAGACCATGATCCCCAAAAATGCTACGATAAAAGCGAACCGGCGATGAATTTGCCAAGTGTTCTTATCTTGCTTGTCGTTCAACCCATTTTTATGTGTTTCAAAACTAGCTGAATGCCCGAACCTAAAGTATAAGAAGTAAAAAGAAAAACATCCTTTGCTTACATGAGCCTTCTTTATTTGTTTACTAATATTTAGAAGATCGAAGAACTTGGTCACAGAGGGAGCCCTTAAGAATATGAGCTATTGCTTCCTCAAGTCTTGGCCAAAATCAATGTATCCGGCCATTTCTTCTAGAGTAGGGGTGAGCTCAAAATCAGAGAAACAAAACACGCTGTGGACAGGATCCTAAAAGGTTACCAAGGCTTTGATTAAATCCTCCCAGGGTTTGATGCTCATGATGTCTAAAAGGGAACCCAACTGTTCTTTCACCCAATCCTGGCCATCTTGGTCTAAGTCATTCCACCACATGCGATGCTGCAACTAAGCCCGTTCTATGATAGATTGTTACTGGTCCTGGGCAGTATTCATTTATAACGGGTTCTGGACAGTATTCATTTGTACCCGCGGAAGGTTAAAGTTAGGGTTGACTCTTGTGGACCCTTTTTGCAAAACAAGTTTTTTTTTTTAATTTCTAAAAAATTAGACAAAGACCCCTCTTATGTTATTTTAGCAAAAATGGTCATTTTTGCAAATGTGTCCCCTTCCAATTTCAAACAAATTTTGAGGCCGGGGGGGGGGAGTATTTTATGGAAAAAGACACCCTACAGATAGATTTTACCTGTTCTTTTCCGAAAATAACCTTTCAACAATTAAAGGTAATCTAAGGCTATTCTGGTAAGAACAACTTACAATACAACTGAAGTTGGGTCGGCTTAATCTTTTGACCAAAAGCCCTAAACTACACTTTACTTGATTATTTTTTTTAAAAACAAGGCCGAACCTTATGTGGGTTGCATACGTATCCCATATACGGTGAGAATCAGACATGCGTAGTTCGGTCAATAAAAACATAACATTTGACTCACTCTTTTTGTAATGACCCGATCGGTCATTTTGAGCTCTAGCGTGTTGTTCAACAGTTTGATGTCATGATAAGCTTCATTTTAAGAAACATGACTTGTACGCATGGTCGAAATTGAATTTCGGGAAGTTCGGAGTTGATTCGGAAAGAGATTTTTCATTTTAGAAGCTTTAAGTTGTAAGAATTAACTAGGGCTGGATTTTTAAGTAAACGACCTCGGAATCAGGATCTGAAGGTTCCAGCAAGTTTGTATGATGATTTCGGACTTAGGCATATGCCCGTGTTGGGTTTTGGATGACCCAGGAACGTTTTGGCGCCTATTGTGGAGGTTAGCATTTTGGAAGAAATTTCATAAGTTTGGCTCGAAGTGCATTTCAGTTTTATCGCTCTCTTTTTGGAATTTCGAGTCTGAGAGTAGCTCCGTATGTTGATTCTGGAGTTGGGAGCGCGATCGGAAGTGAATTCGGAGGTCCGTGGGTCATTTTGGAGTCTTTTGGCTAAAGATAGAAATCGAAAGATTTTTGAGAAGTTTGACCGGAAGTGGACTCCTTGATATCAGTTCGGAATCTGATTTCGAAAGTTGGAGTAGGTCTGTAATGTCGAATATGACTTCTGTGCAAAATTTGAAGTCAATCGAACGTGATTTGATAGGTTTAAACATCGAAGGTAGAAGTTTGAAATTCTAAAGTTCATAAAGCATGGATTGGAGGTCGATTCGTGGTTTTAGCATTGTTTGATATGATTTGAGGCCTCGAGCAAGTTTGTAACGTGTTTTGGGACTGGTTGGTATGATTAGTTGGGGTCCCAAGGGCTTCGGGTGGATTCCGGGTGGTTAAAGGATTGAAAATGAAATTTTTGGAAGGCTGAACTTGCTAGTTGCTGTCATAACCGCACCTGCGAGAATTGGGCCGCAGGTGCGGAGCCACAAAAGTGGCTAAAGGAACCGTAGATGCGATTTTGGACTGGAAGAGAAAGGAACGCAGATGCGGTCATTTTTTCGCAGAGGCGGGACCGCACCTGCGGTGGAGAAGATGTAGAAGCGGAAAAAAGGGTAGTCTGGGACAGCAGATACGGTAGTGGGGCCGCACCTGCGGAACTGCAGAAGCGGTCAAGGAATCATAGGTGCGGAAAGTGCTGGAGGCTGAGAGGTGTTTTAAAAATCGAGTTTTGACCATTTTATCTCTTATTTTCTTGGCTTGGGCAATTTTTTGGAGAGCTTCAAGTGGGATTTTTCATCATCAACAATAAGGTAATCTAATCCCATCCATCTTGAGTTAAATACATTGATTATGTATAGATTTTAGTATGTAAATGGGTAGAAATTTGGGGTTTTGGTAGAAAGACCTGGAAATTTATATTAATTTGACCATGATTTAGGGTATGGAATTTAGAGAAAATTATATATTTGAGTTCGTGAGGCTATGGATAAACTTTATTCTTCAAAAATGTTGGAAATCCGGGCACGTGGGCCCGAGGGCGTATTCTTCAACTTTTCGATCGGGGTTAGAAATTATTATAAATTGGGTTGTAATGAATAATTGAGTATATATAAATGGATTGATATCATTATTGGCTAGCTTTGAAGCTTTGTTCATCGGTTCGAGTTTTCGGAAGAACGTGGAATGCCGGTTATGGATCTTCGGAGCGAGGTGAGTCTCCTTTCTAACCTTGTAAGAGGGAATTGTCCCCATAGGTGACTTAATTGGATATGTGCTCCTATTTGTGGGGGCTACGTACGCACGAGGTGACGAGAGTCCGTGCATAGCTACTATTATGTTTAAGTACGGGTAGTTTAGGACCCAAAAGCATGCTATACTTGGAATATATAATCTTGTTGACAGTTTGGATTTATTAAATCACATTAAATTAGTAAATGAATTTCTAAAAAGATTAAACTTCATTTTCTTGAATTGTTGAAAGAGAATTGGCTTTTCTTTGGGTAATTGTTCTCTGATAAATTCTTGATTGACTGATTATTGTGTTTATTTATATTTGACTGCGTCGCATGTATGATTCGCGAGCGGGGTAATAGATGCATCTATGGTTCGCGTCGTTCGACCCTCAGCAGTGCACAGTTTGTTTTCTATTGGATCGGGTCGTACGCCTCGGCATGATTTGCGCATGCTTGTATTGCTTGCCTTAGATTATTTTGAGATTGATATTTGCTCTCCCCGACTTGAGATAATTGCAAACTAATGGGTTATAAACCCAGAGACCTCCAATATAAAAAGGAACTTTCACCTGTTCGTGACTTCCTTGAAATTGTTGTCATTTTTAATAAATCCATGATTATTCGCATTAATAATTTATCATTATTGGACTATATATAAATGTCGAAGTCGACCTCTCGTCACTACTTCTTCCAGATTAGATGGGATACTCATTGGGTACACGTTTTCGTACACATACTACACTTCTGTACATTTTTGTTGCACATGCATATGTACCTCCAGTGGCCTACGGGGCATAGCAGCATGGATGATACTGGGACTAGGTGAGTTGCATTACTCGAGACGGCCCGCTGCTATTATAGTGCCTTCCAGTATATTGTATTTACTTTCTATCCATTTGTATTCCGGATGGATGTCGTATTGTATTGTTTCTTAGAAATAGCTTATGCACTTGTGACGCCGGGTTCTAGGGATGTCTATGGGTTTATCAGAAATTTAAAATTGTCAAATGTTTCCTCATTTATTCAGTAGAACTTGTCACGTATTGTTTAAACACATAAACGAAATGGTTTCGAAAATATTTAAAACGAGAATTTAATCAAGTATTATTCGTTGGCTTGCCTGACAGCAGTGTCTGGCATCATCACAGCCCTTAGTGGATTTTGGGTCGTGAAACTTTTTTCGAAATACATTTTACTTTTTCTTTTTCTTTTTCAAAAATTTGGCAAAGTTTCGAGGCATTTTCAAATACTGGGGTTTTTGAACTGGGTAAATTCTCTATCCTATTTCACTCTTGGTTTTTCTCTTTATTTCCTTTTACTAGCCGGTCAACATGCAAACCAAAATAAATACTCACATAGCACGTAGGATGTATCAAGATGGTCTTTATTTTGGGTACACCTGTCCTAGACGGACCCAACCCCTGTGTTGAGTCCCCAACGTCAAATGCACGTGATGTAAATAATCGTGCCTACTAGGGATCCGGCATGAGGTTGCGTTATTCTAGGTTTAAAACCTGGGTTTGTGTTCTAGACTTGGCTTACCTGAGCGGAGAAACTCGAGTCGAGGAGGGAAAAACGTACCGGGAGCACGAAAGTCTGCCCGGCCTTGTTGCTTGCCCAGCCCCATTCTATTTGGTATAACTCTAACAGAAAGTGGGTCACGCGAACGTGAGCACCATTTTTTAGAAGACTCAGAAAGGAGGTGTAAGCAGATATTTAAATATAGTTCAAGTAATATCAAAGCGGTAAATGGCAATTAACACATTAAGTCCACAAAATACAGTAATATCAACAATAAAGCTAAATAAAAATCACATTAACAAGATCAAATTCTTGGACCCTGAATAAAATGTTCTGCGTTCTTTATCTCCAGCAGAGTCGCCAGAGCTGTCATACCTCCTTTTTACTACCCAGAAAGGTATAAGGGAGTTTTTTCAATTAAAGTGACATTATTCGAAACGGAATTAATTAGTTTATTAGAGTCGCCACTTGGGATAGGTTATTTGGTGTCTTAAGTCACCGGTTTCTTTTAAATCCCAAATTGAGGAAGTTTTTTCTTTTAAGTTTGCGAACCAAAAATTCTAGATTAGTAATTATGTTAACCCAAAAAAAGGTATTAAGCATTCTCGGATTTCGTGGTTCTAGCATGGTCGCTTAGTGATTTATAACTTGGGTTAAATTGTTAACTACTCATTTTAGGACCTATGTGAATTTATATTTTTACCGCTTTTAATCACTTGAATTATCCGTAATTAAAGAATCAAGTTACGCGTACGTATTCTCTTTTCCTTTGTCGCATCAAAAATCATGTCACGCGAACGTGTCCACAATTAATAATGCGTTATTTTTTTTAAAAAAAAAGTTTGGTTGAAGTTCCGCGAACGCATCCCTCGAGTTACTCTTAGAATTAAATTCTTAGTTATGTTACGTGAACTTATACATAATCACAATACTAACCTAAATCGGGCCTAAAACAAACTATGATATTTTAGGGTTATTTCAATACTAGGTTAATATTCACATGAGGGCCCTATGTTATTTAATGGAAATATGGCACACCTCAATTCTTTCCTACAAGGGTTAACCCTTGACTTAATTTAATGAGGGTCGTGAGTTAAAGGGTTTTGATTGACATGGCACGCCTCACTTGTTATTTTTTTAGAGGAAAGTTATACCTAAATAGAAAGGCTAAGTCTAAATTGATCTCCTAGGAAGGGATTTCGGCTTGGGCTTAATGGGGAAGCTTCTGCTTTGCAAGAAGCTGAATCTGGGCTAGAACTTTGGCTCAAGTGAAATGGGAAGCCTCATGCACGCTTTAGCTTGTTTTTGAAATTTGATTTAGACAAAAAACACTGGCCCATATTGGACCTAAAAAAAATGGATGGGCTCAGTCGCAAGACCAAGTAGAAAATGATTTTCCAAAGGTCTAGATTTTAGCAAAGAGTTCCGATTTGGGCCATCAGCAGGCATAGGCGCTTCACAAATCAAATTTCAAAATTTTAAAGCATACCAAAATTAACACAACTTCAAACATCTACATAGTCTACACAAAAATATCTAACATGGAGGTCTTAACTCATTAAGCATGTATTTAATTAGGAACAAAAAATCAGATTTGAGTCTAAAACCTTTTAAACCACTTTTCTTGAACAAAATGAACAGGCCTTTGAAATTGCTGGAATCAAACAGCTGAACTAAAACTCAGTAGCCAAACGTTCCCCTTTTTATTTTTAACATAGCATGCTAATAGGCATTTAAAACATAACTAAATGAACTATTGAGGCAGCATTAACCAGTATATAAATTTATAACGTCCAGTCCCATTTATTACAAATCCCGGAATCAATCAAGAGAAGGGAAACTATTTTTCAAACTCCTTCTCAACATTTCCTACCCTCCTCACCCCCTTCCCTCTCCAAAAAAGGTTTTTTTTTTTTAAATTTTAGTTTTTCTGTTACCACCCACCCTACTACCCTTCCACCCCACCCCCAACCCCCACCCGCAAAAACAAATTCACCATATTTTTTTCGGCAATTGCAAATTTCTATTTTTTTTGTTTTTCTACACCACCCACCCC
>MU742958.1:13549-36792 GCA_026770625.1 Nicotiana glauca
GAAAAAATATCTTTTAAATATATTTTTTAGTTTTGGTTTTTTGTATCGGTTTAAAGGTTCAAAATTTTACAAGTACCAAAGTTATGAGTTCGGAGGTTTATGTATTTGGAAGTTTACGGGTTTAAAAATTATAAATCTTACGGATTCGAAATTCCGCGATTTTGAAAGTTTATGAAATTTGTGGATTCGGAAGGTTGTTTGTTTGAAAGTTTATGGCTTCATGTTTATTATATCTAAATTATATATGAATACTCTTGAGAATTTATTTTCCTTAATTTGCGTACCAAACACCGGAGAACGAATAAGATTACTACTTGTTTTCCAAGAAAATATTTTCTTGAAAAATATTTTCCACGGTCCGTTATACCAAACACCACATTGATCCCATATCTTTTTAACAAACTCATAACATGAAGAAAAGTGGAGTTCAATACCTTGAACAAACAGCAACAAAACCAGCAAGTGCTAAGACAGGAAAGTATTGGTTGAAAAACTTGGAAGAAGAAAGGAGCAGCATCAAAAATTAAGCAGCCCAGCAACCAGATGAATCCCAAAGTTTCAAAACCAAATCTAAACACTTGAAAACTAGGGAATCCCACAATAATATAACCCCAGAATACTCTCTATTTCAAACCATGTTTTACTTGTGAAAAATCAGGGAATGAAATTTTTTTTTTTTTAAGTTTTTTCAAGATTTTTTGGAGTCTGAACTTTTCAGAAAGAAAATAGACTTTTTTGTGCATAGAAATAAGGCTCAAAATCTCTTGTGTGAACAAGTGTTGTCCCCTTTTATAGAGTGTGCAAAAAATAGCATCAAAAGGGAATATTCTGACCTAAATTCCTAAAATTTAGAATAGTACAATATCTTTTTGACATTTGTATGTCCTTTTTCTCTTATCCAATATTAGAATTGGCTAAGGATAGGGACACCTACACTAAGTTCTACAATTTTCATATTTTAACCTAAGTACATATCCAATATTACCCTTCAAATTACTGCCTATTTCATCTTTGACCTATATTCTAACTTCAATTCAATTCCAACAAATTTTCTAGGGTATTACATCTTATTTTCTGAAATTGCACTAAAGTTGAGTTTTCAATTTTAGAGGTTTAAACCTGAAAGAGAAAATCTAGCCAATTAATCCTAACAACTAATACAATGCAAGACGCTTAAAAAACCTAAATTATCCTAATTATCTTCAACTAAACAAATCAAACAAACTAAGGCTAAGGTTTTCTATTGTTGACTAGCCTTTGAGAAATTAGTGAACTATTTTAATTGACTTAAAACAAATAACTAAGTGTCAGCATATGAACACAATCTAGAACTACGGGGAAAAGAAAAACAAACATGTAGCTTTCTAAATTTAACCCTAATTAATCTTTGTTTGATGCAATTAAAACTGAATTTCCCATAGATTTAATCATTCTTATGAAAATAGAACAAGAAATCAAAGCTAAATAGCTTCAATTAAACGGATTGAATTAGGCCAGGGCTAAGCTAAATAGAAATCGATCAAATGAGCAATCAACTAATTGTAACGGCCCGATCAGTCATTTTGAACTCTAGCGTGCTGTTCAGCAGGTTGAGTCCATGAACAAATTCATTTCATTTATTATGGCTTGCACGCGCGGTCGGAATTGAACTTCGGAAAGTTCAGAGTTGATTTGGAGAGAGAATTCTTTTTTCGGAAGCTTTAAGTTGAAAGAATTAGCTAAGATCAGAATTTTAAGTAAACAACCTCGGAATCAGGATTTGAAGGTTCCAGCAGGTTCAAATGATGATTTTGAACTTGGGCATATGTCCGGGTCGGGTTTTGGATCCCCAGGAGCATTTTGGCGCCTACTATGGAAGTTAACATTTTGGAAGAAATTTCATAAGTTTGAGTTGAAGTGCATTTTAGTTTTATCAATGTCTGTTTGGGATTTCGAGTCTAGGAGTAGCTCTGTATGGTGATTTTGGAGTTGGGAGCGTGATCAGAACTGAATTCGAAGGCCCGTAGGTCATTTTGAAGTCATTTGGCTAAAGATAGAAATTTGAAAGTTTTTGAGAAGTTTGACCGAGAGTTTGACTTTTTGATATCGGGGTTAGATTTCGATTCCAAAAGTGGGAGTAGGTCCATAACGTCGAATATGACTTGTGTGAAAAATTTGAAGTCAATCGGACGTGATTTGATAGGTTTAAACATCGAAAGTAGAAGTTTGAAATTCTAAAGTTCATAAAGCTTGGATTGGAGGTCGATTCATGATTGTAGCATTGTTTGATATGATTTGAGGCCTCGACCAAGTCCATAATGTGTATTAGGACTGGTTGGTATGATTGGTTGGAGTCCAGGGGGCCTCGGGTGGATTCCGGGTGGTTAACGGATCGAAAATGGAATTTTGGAGAAGGCTGAAGTTGCTGGTTGCTAGTGTAACCGCACCTGCGAAACTAGGTCCGCAGGTGCAGAGCCACAGAAGTAGCCTTCATGCCATAGAGGGGGAAATGGATGGCTAGGTTGGGACCGGAGATGCAATCATTTTTTCGCAGATACGAGACCGCCCTGCGAAAGGAGAAGCGCATATGCGGAAGTTGAAGGCTTGGGGGAAGACCGCAGAAGCGGCAGTTGGTCCGCACCTACGGGACCGCAAAAGCGGTCCGTAGACCGCTGGTGCGAACGGACTGGAGGCGGTGAGTGTTTTAAAAATCGGGATTTGGCCATTTTCTCTTATTTTTCTCTTGCCTTGGGTGATTCTTGGAGGGTTTCAAAAGGGAATTTTCATCATCAATGATAAGATAAGCTATCCCCACCTATCTTGAGTTAAATACATTGATTATGTACGGATTTGAGCATGAAATTGGTAGAAACATGGGGTTTGAGGGAAAACCTAGAAAATTGATATTCTTGGAATTTGACCACAATTTTGGGTGTGAAAGTGAGAGTAAATTATATATTTGAGTTCTTGGGGTTATGAGTATCGAAAATATTCGGAATCCGGGCACGTGGGCCCAAGGGCATTTTGGCCAACTTTTCGATCGGGGTTAGGAATTGTTATGAATTGGATTGTAAGGAGTAATTGAACATATAATAATGGATTTGCATAATTATTGGCTATTTTTTGAAGCGTTGCGCATCAATTCGAATCTTCGGAAGGGCGTGGAATGCCGGTTATGGATCTTTGGAACAAGGTGTGTCTCCTTTCTAACCTTGTAAGAGGGAATTGTCCCCATAGGTGAGTTAATTGGTTATGCATTCCTATTTATGGGGGCTATATACGCGCGAGGTGACGTGAGTCTGTGCGTAGCTACTATTATGTTATCGTCCAGGTAGTCTAGGACCCAAAAGCATGTTGTACTTGGAATATTTGTAATGTTATTGACAGTTTGAATTGCTTAAATTACATCGAATTAGTAAATGAATTTCTAAAAAGGTTAAACCTCATTTTATTGAATTGTTAAAAGGGAATTGGCTTTTCCTTGGATAATTGTTCCTTGATGAATTCTTGATTGAATGATTGTTGTGTTTATTTATATTTGACTACGTCGCTTGTATGATTCGCGAGCGGGGTAATAGATGCATCTATGGTTTGCACTATTCGACCCTCTGGCAGTGCACAGTTTAAATACTATTGGATCGGGTCGTACGTCCTTGGCATGATTTGCGCATGCTGGTATTGCTTGCCTTGAACTTATTAAAGTTGTTATTGCCTCTTCCCGGCTTGAGAATATTTATATAAATGACGAAAAAGAATTCAAAAATTTCCTATAAAAGAAAAAATTATTTACTTTCTTCATTCTATTAGTTTAAAACCATGTTTATAAAAATCCACGATCTAATATATTATTGATATAACATTACTGGACCATTAGTAAGTGTCAAAGTCGACCTCTCATCTCTACTTTTTTGAGATTAGACGGGATACTTTCTGAGTACACATTGTTTTTGTACTCATGCTACACTTGTTGTGCATTTTGTTGCACCGGCACATGTACTTCTAGTAGCCTACTGCGCGTAGCAGCATGGATGATACGGGGACTAGGTGAGCTGTATTTCTCGAGGCGCCCCACAACTAGCATAGTCTCTTTCAGCGTACTGTATTTACTTTTTGTCCAATTTGTATTCCGGACGGTTATAGTATCTTATTGTTTCCTAGAAATAGCTCATGCACTTGTGACATCGGGTTCTGAGATGTCTATGGGTTTATTCAGAAATTTTAAAAGTAGTTGAATGTTCCATTATTTATTCAGTATAATGTACTATGTATTGTTTAAACGCATAAAGGAAGTGATTTCAGAAATATTTAAAACGAGAATTTAGTTAAGTATTTTGGTTGGCTTGCCTGACAACGGTGTCCGGTGCCATAACGAACCTTAGTGGACTTTGGGTCGTGATAGCATGGTATCGGAGCATTAGGTTTTCTTATGTCTCACGATTCATGAGCAAGTCTAGTAGAGTCTCACGGATCGGTACTGAGACGTCTGTACTTATCTTTGGGAGGCTACAGGGCTGTTAGGAGTACTTCCCTTCTTGATTCCTCATCGTGCGATTTGATTCCTTGAGGCTTATGCCCTTGTTTCCTTCCTACTCAATCTTACGCGATGTGAACTGCTTGTTATAAATCGAGAATTGAATAATTATAGTGGCACTACAGATGTGCTACGGGATATTTCTCCCAGTATAGTTGGTTGGGCTATCGTCATCACCTTGCGGAAGGATTTTTCTATCATTTTGGCCCTGTAGTTGTGCTTCTCAGAGCTTGGAGGCTATGCACAGGTTTCTATGATGCTCACGATTGGTTATCGCACAGTATTGACTTCATGGTAGGATACTTGCCTATGTGTTAAGGCGGTGAATGAGTTGAAGGGAAGGCTACTCAGTGCACGATTTAGAGATTTGATATTTCACTTTCGACGGAGGGAAAACAATTGGCCTATGAGTGTCCTGATTTGGGGTGATAGGGTAATGAGACATGGTATTTTCAAGCGTGGTGGAATTTTCATCCGCGATGTAGTGTCGTCGTCCTCGATGGTATGTGTTAAGTTCGCCGGTGTTATGGTCTTCTGCAATTTGCCTTTGGGGCAAGATATTGTGAAATAATATTGGAGAAATGGTTGTCATAGATCGCGAGGTGTGATGGTTCAGGATTGGATGCGTATTCCAAATAGTGACGGCTCGAGAAAGATGATTTTCGGAAAGGTTTAAAAGTGAGTAGCGGTCTGTTAGTTCAAATGCTACCGAGATAGATTTCGATCTAAGGTATTAGCTGAGCAGCATAGGATGAGGAAGGACGTGTGGGAAGTGTTATGTGGGGATTAAAGTTCCAGAAGGCCAGGTGTAAGAAGTGGGGTCGAGTAGTTTCTTAAAGAAGTGAGTCTTCCCAAAGTGGGAGAGTGGCGGAGCAATATGTGGATTCAATGGCTGGGTCTACGGACTTAATTTGAAATATCGGCTATTATGCAGCGGGAGACTTGATATGACGAAAAAGGGTTGTTTGATATGAAGGAGGATGCAACATAACTTTGAATTGGAAGGATGATACCGTGCATGTAATTGATGTCCACGGGGAGTGAATGGAATTGTGCAGCTAGAGACTGAGCTCGGGCTCAGGGGGGTTATTCCCTGTGAGCAGGTTAGCTGTTGCATGGTTAGCGAATCTTCTACGAAGAATTCTAATGGTTATACCGCAAAGAGATCGGTCGTGTTAATGTGGTTGATGATTTAGAACATAAAAAGGGGGATTTTACAGAAAGATTCCTAGAATATTTGCGGTAGATTGCGCATGGTTATGTCAATAAGAGATAAGGAGTCCTGGTGAATTTTAGGCTTATGTAATAGTGGCTTCAATCTAAGTGGGAAAGTCCCACCGCCTGCTATTGGGTTGCATAGTTATCTTCTTGCGAGATTTCGGGTTATTAGCATATTGATTGGATATTTCAGCAACATGAAAAGAACTTAAGTGGTAATTTGAGCAAGGGAATTGATAAATGCGTGTTATAGTTGGAATTATTGACTCATGTTCATGCTTTGGGAAGATTCGGGATTCATGCTTTGTATAGAGGTGATTACAAGGGAAGGGATTCAGTCGAGCACTTCATTGAGATGGATGTTCATATGCCAGTGGAGCCTTGGAGTTGATTGTATTCGGGACCAAGTTAGAGCGGGTGGCTCTCAACTATGGTCCTAGTGGATTCAAAGGGGTAAAGTGTGGTGCCTAATGATTTCGAGCCTATAGGTACGGTTAAGAATCAAGCTTTGTAGCAGCTTATGAGAAGGTGCCCAGAATGTTCAATGACTTTTGACCTGTAGTGTAGCGATTGGGAGGTCTAAAATGGTTCGTGGGATTTGAGACAGCATGGTTTCGTGATTCTCAATCACTCGGGATGAGTGTGGGTGGAGTGTGTTATGTGTTGAATAGAGTTATTATTTCTAAGGAAATCAAGGATAAATTGGAAGAAGATAGATTGGTTAGCCATAGTTGAATTGGCATATTGGTGGTAATGATCAGTTCCTTCAACGTGATCAAGTTACGCAAGTGAGTTGTGTCAGTAGGTGTGAGGCTTGTCGGTCACCGTATGTAATGACTCAGCCGGTCATTTTTGGAATTTACGCCTCGATCCCCTATTAACTGCTTTCCCCAAGTTTATTTTGCTATTTTGATTTGCCGGGATGTTCGGTTTTGAGTTTCGGAGAGTTTTGGGACACTTAGTCCCTAAATGAGAGCTTCAGTGTTGGAAAGTGGTCTGTAATTGGAACAGTGTGAAGACAGTCTTGGAATGGGAATCCTATGGTTCCATTAGCTCCGTTAGGTGATTTCAGGTTTAGGGGTGTGGTCGGATTGTGTTTTGGAGGTCTGTATCTAATTTAGGCTTGAAATGTCGAAAGGTCGAATTTTGAAGTTTTCGGTTCGATAGTGAGATTTTGAATCGAGGGTTAGAGTGAAATTCTGGAAGTTGCAGTAGTTTCGTCAAGTCATTTGGGATGTGTGTGTAAAATTTCAGGTCATTCGGACGTGGTTTGGTTTGGTTGAAAGTGTATTTTGAGGAAAGTTGGAGTTCTTAGGCTTAAATCCTTGATTAATTCGAGTTTCCGACGTTGTTTTAGGTAGTTTAAGGATTGGTACAAGTTTGAATGATGTTATGGGATATGTTCGTAGGTTTGGTTGAGATCCCGAGGGCCTCGAGTGTGTTTCAGATACTCAATGGGGCATTTTTAGTTGTTTAAAATTGCATAATTTTCTTTAGCTGTTGCAGGCCTTTTTCTTCTTCGCGATCGCGTCCTCCTCCACGCGTTTGTGTAGATTAATCTTGGAGGAGGACTAGTTACCTCTTCACGTTAGCGTTCAATACTCCCGCGTTCGCGAAGCTTTGGCAGTTTCCTTCATCACGTTCGCAGCCAAGCCCTCGCATTCGCGTAGTGTTATTTGGCACTGAGGGCTGTGTCTATTTTCTTCATCGTGTCTGCATGCCCTATCTTGCGTTTGCATAGCCTTGCCATTCCAACCCTTCGCGTTCGCGTACTGTTCCATGCATTGGTGTAGGGTAATTCGGGCAGCCTTCATTTTCCTTTGTCAATAACGCGAGACTTCCTCCGCGTTCGTGATGCATTAAATATCTGGGCAATTATAAAAATTTCAAAACCGAGGGTTTAGCCATTTTTACCAAAACTCAAGATTGGGAGCTCGGATTTGAGCGAGATTTCGAGGGATTTTTAGGGGCATCGATTGGGTAACGATTCTAAACTCCTTTTTGCTTGTAACCCCCTAATCTAAGCATGAATTCCTCCTTTAATTTCGGATTTTGAATGAAAAAATTGATAAAACTTCATAGACCGCATTCTTGAGTTTTGAGCGGGTTTTTGACATCCAATTTGGAAGATTTTTATATGGTTAGACTCTTGAGAGTACGAGGGTCCTGAAAATGTCAATTTCACCCGATTATGAGGCCTTGTCCTGAGGGGAATTTTGGTTATTTTACCTGATTTTGCGTCTTAGCTTTAAATTAAATCGTAGAATCAGTTGCTTGAGATGTTATTTACGATATATAATTGAATTGAATAGATTTGGGCCATTCGAAGTCGGATACTCGTGGCAAACGTGTGGTTTCGAGTCGATTTTGGAGCCAGTTCGAGGTAAGTGACTTGTCTAACCTTGTGTGGGGGACTTTTCCCTGTAGGATTGATATTGTGGTAATTGAAATGCCTCGTGCGTGAGGTGACGAGCGCGCACTTGTGCTAATTGTTGGAATTCCAGTTTTTCTTTAAAAATAACCTTGAATTTTGTTCCTCTTTTCCCTGCTTACACTGTTTGGATATTAAACCTGTTGTATCTTAGAGAAGCATGTCTACTTGACTAAATTGCTTTATCTGTCTTAACTGTCTTAATTGTACTATGTGAATCATGCTAGGTTAGGATTACCTGTTTCACTTCGATATGAAATTGATTGGATTGAATTTTCTTGTTGCTGTGTATTTACTTTGGGACAACCGAACGGTATTCCGGGAGATCCCCCTGCACTTTATTTTGGGACTACTGGACGGTATCTCGGGAGCTCCCCTGTATGTTTACTTTGGGACTACGGAATTGCATTCCAGGAATCCCCCTGCACATTTATGAGTTGGACTACGGGACTGCACCCGGAGATCCACTGGACATGATATTTATATTTGGGGACTACAGGACGGTATCCTGGGAGATCCTCGGTTGTTATCTCGGAGCTGAGTTATGTTCTTTTATTGTGTTTTGCTTGCCTTTGTAATAATTATTTTTTTCCTTTATATCTTGTGCTATTTAATTATACTTTCATTTCACACTGTTAAACTTGTATCTTATTTAACCTCAGTAGGGCCCTGACCTTCCTCGTCACTACCCAACTGAGGTTAGGCTTGCAATTACTGAGTACTGCTGTGGTGTACTCATGCCCTTTTTGTGCATATTTTTCATGTGCAGATCCAGATACTGCTGCACAGACTTACCATCCTTGAGGCAGGGAGAACTTTGGAGACTTCGAGGTACATTTGTCGCGTCCGCAGACCGAAGAGTCTCCATCTTTATTCTATCTTGTAGTTTTAGCCCTTCTATCACTTTGTTGATATAGACATTCCGGAGTTAAAGCATTTTTACTATATTTCTCTTAGCTTGTGTTCTCGTGAGTTTTCGGGTTTTGGGATAGTATTTGTAGAAGTTTGAGATATTGTATTGTATGTGCCGAGTGGCTGTTGATACCCAATTTTTCCCTATGTATTTACAGGTACTCAAAATATTCTCAAAATAGTATATATATGCGTATATAAAGATATCCAAGAGTTTTGGTATTTTTTCCTTATTTTTAAAGATTTTTAAAATCAATTTGTTGTCTATTTTAATAATAAAAAATTCAATAATTATTTCCAAACTATAATTTTTGGTGAATAATTTATTTTATTCTCATATCTACACCAAGGTATAATTAAGGTGATTTTTTCATATTTTTATAAAATTTATTTGGTATTTTAAAAGCTAAATTGCTATAATTTCAATTATAGCCTATTTTCCGATTAACAGTATTTTATAATTACAAAATCACTCCTAGTATTTTTTTTAATTAACATTTATATGTTATTAATTGATTTAGTGCTTTTAATTGGTTTTTAAAACTATTTTTTATTAAAAAGGGAAGAAATGGATGTTTAACAGTTAGCCTCGTCCATTTCAATTATAACCCCTTTATATTTCAATTTTAACCACAAATTGAACACCCCCCAATTTCAGCCAAAAATCCCTAACTCAGTCCTCAAGTCACCCGACCCATACTCCATTTAATAACCTGGTCCAGCTTTAATCTAATCTGAGTCGTTGATCAAGTGAGATCAACTGCCCAGGTTTTATTGCCAAAATTAAATCCAACAACCCCCCCCCCCCAACCCCTCATTTCAGAGACGGTCTCTCTCTCTCTACACCGAATCTTTCTCTCCCTTCTCTCTAGAACCATCTAGTTCTTTGTCTCATCTCCGATGAAATCCATCGCCTCTTTGGCCGCCTCCAGCCTCACTTCTCTCGACCACCAGCCGCCGTGAAACCTTGTCCTGTTGATTTCCTCTACCTTCGAGACTCCAGGAGACTCCACCATACAAGATGGTCATCGGAGGCTCTGCCTGGCTTATCTCCGACCTTTCTCCGATGGTTTATGGTTCGATGGTGCTACGAGCTTCATTATTAACGAGTTTCACAGCCAAGTTCCTTACCTCTCACTTAGTTACGAAACCCTAATTTTTTCTTAAAACTCTGTCTCTTTAAATAATTTTTAACTTATTCTTTTGTGTTTTACACTATTCTCTACTCGATATTTTCGATTATTCAAGTTTTCAACGCTTTTGTTCTTCTTTTAAAACTAGGGTTTCTGAACCTCTTTTGAAATCACTATATCTTCTGATTTTTGAGTATTATGTGCTTATGTTTGTGTTATGTGCTTGTTGGTATGATCTTCTGGTTACTCTCCAAGTTCCATGCTTTAAATTTTGCTATTAGGGTTCAAGCCTTCTATTGATTCTGTGATTTCTTGCTTAGGGTTCTATGATTTTCATGCCTACTGTGTTGTATAGGTCTAATTGTTCATCGTTTATCAAATATTCTACTGATTTTGTGCATCTCTTCGAATCCCTGAATTTGTATACGTTTTCCTTAGAAATTTTATACTGATTATTCCCAAGCTTCTGTGAACTTTTCTTCTCTTATGAAATTTCTACTCAGCTTGAAAAGAAAAGAATCACTTCCTTATTTGTGAAATACTCTCCTTACTTAGTACTGATTCCCTGTGATTTTTCAATTTCATCTATGATTCTTTGAATTAATTTGTGTGTACGATATGCTATCCTTATATTTTCCTTACTTGAAATATTCTATATTTTTTACTACTCCTATTATGGAAATAGCAGTCTGGCAAACAATAATTTTCCTTATTTGGCACAATTTATACCCGTTTGAACTAGGACTCCTTAATTGAAGGAAGTCCAAGTTTTTAATTGATTCTAATTGGTATTATTTCCATAACTATGATCAGTTTATATGTATTACCTTATTTTCCATTTAATTTGAGAACTCTAAGTACCCCCATTCTCTTTTGCATGAGACTGATACATTACACATCACAAACACGAACAAAAAGTTCATTGCTCCGAACTCTCTCTTACACACATAAGCATACGCAGTGTTCTCTCTTGTTTTTTATACATCCTCTCCCACTTTCCCTGTTGATTACTGATTACTTAGTCGGCTGAAAGCCAAGACTGAGTAATTTTGGGGTTGTTCCATTATTCTATTGCTCTATACATTGTTGATTGTTTGGTATGCATACTACTGCTCACTACCCTGCATACTACTACTCTACACTATCTCATCCTTGACTGGTATGCCCTCTATTTGATTTATAGCATCTAAAACAATATTCTTTTATACATACTGCACTTTATTTTGTTTCTTCTATGCTTTTACTTATGGTTCTGCTATTCTTGTTGCAACTAGCATGCCTACTGGTCTACTTAATGCAAGTTCTCTCCTACTCCCTAACCCCAGTACATTCTCAGCATGTATCATGAGCCCCTCTTTGGTTAAGACATGTGACTGTTTAAGTTTTGAATTGCTTCCCTTTAGTATCAAGATGTAATTGTGTTATTTCATGTAAAATATTTACCCCACTTCCCTTTTCCCTGTTTGTGTTTACTGCCTGGAACTATATGACGTATTTTGGTTCTGAGTTTGTCAAAAATGTCCCATTGTTATTCTCATTCAAAACTATTTCTACATGAATCATTTTTAAAACTGTTTTTCAACTCAATTTCTTTTAAAGAAATTTCTATCACACTCTCACTACTCCTAGAGTTTAGGTTCTACCCCCTTCGTGTAAGCATTGCCTTGGGCACCCTTGAGTACACATTGAACTTTGATGCACAAGGCTGGTAATTCCACACTGCACTTGTTCAATATTTTGGTATTGGCTAAGGACCCCCCATTGGGTCCTTAAGGAGCTTTGCCGCACCCAAACCATGGTCAAGGATGTGAAACTCGAAAGAAGTGAGGCGGGAAGATTGGGCCTGGTTGAAGTCTCCCTATAGAGTAGCTTCTTATTTTATTCTTCATTATGTAATTCAGCTATCATGGTTTGTAATAATTTGTAAACGAATGATTGGGGGCTATAGTGAAATTGGGTTGGGGTTATGCATGCTTAGTTTAAGATTATGGGTAGAAAATATGCTCATAGGGCTTTACGTACCTATTTGTGCAATAGACATCATATATAGGACATTCATCTCATATAGTAGTAATCTTGTTTTAGACTTTTACTTTCAGTTTGTTGTCATACTCATTTCATATTCACAACTAGCTAATGATTCACAAATAGCTGTTAAAACTACTGCTACATTCTCACTGGCATTTAGATACCATGTTTTAGGACTTCTACGTGCATTAGATGCCATGTTGCTTAGGATTTATATTTTTGTGTAAGTTGAAATTTGCTGAATGCCTAACCAGTATGTTTAAAATAATAATGCAAGTTTGATTAACTGCGTCCCTTGAAACTGGGATTAATATGCATGTTCACCCCTTTAGGGTAATTAGGCAACTTATACGTCGCCTAGGCAAGATTTAGGATCTAATAAGAACCAATTAACCATGTTCTTATCAGTTTAAGACTAATCAACTTTTATTCAAATTATGCCACTCTCATTCCTGTTGTGACTCTCTGGAGGTCACTCTTTTTTACTGAAAATCCATCTCTATTTGGAAACAAGTCTTTTTTTTCGAAATCACGTATCTATTCTCACTAATTTTTTGATTCTTGCTCTATTAAGTTTTCAAACTGCTGGGCTAACTTTTCTCCCCAGAATTGTGCTGCTTTGATTTAAACTATTATATTTTCAAATCTTTACCTTTTTCCAAACGGTGTTTTAACAATTCCCTTACTTTTACTTACTCAACTATTTTCTTAGTTGAACTTTTGCATGTCAAATGCTTTTTCCGATCACTCAGTTGTGATTAAACCTTCTGCTAAAACTGATCTTTAGACTCGCGTTCTTTTAAGACCTCAAATGTGTTTGAGACGTGCTAATGACATGTTTACTTGTGAGGGATCTGTGAGCCTCTTATTTGCCTTTGCATGTTCCCCTTTATGTGAAGTCCTACTTGTTATGTATGTCGCCTTGTATTTTGTCCTTTAAACCAAAGGGTTCAGCCTAGACCTTACCTTGTAGGAATAGTGGTCCTAAATACCCTCTAGGACTTATAGGACGGGACGGGTAATAGCACGCAATAAGCATTCGTGACCAATCCACGCGTTTAAATAACCTTTACGGGGAGGGAAGGGTAGACATGGAGATGATGATCACATGATAGGACTATGTGTACGATTGGTTACCGATGTTGTGTAGATGATCCATGTGATTTGTAAACCTAGGACCCCCCTTTCCCTTTATTTGTTTATTTCCAGAATTTTCAAGTTATTTTCCTCAAATTTTCAGCTTTCTTTGCTTCTTCAAAACTTTAATTTATTTGCAGCCGTATATGACAATCCCTCATATTTGAAACCTTTATTTGTTTATTTGTTGTTTAAACTCACAACATAGCATGGCCGGGAACCACACTAGTGGATCTTGAGGGGTGCCTAACACCTTCCCCTCGAGATAATTTCTAGCCCTTACCCAAACTCTGGTTTTCAAATTCAAAACCCTTAGTGTACTAATGTACTTAATCATTAGGTGGCGACTCTTCAAATCCAAAAACCCAATTCCCAAACGGAAATAGAGTTGTTTTCCCAAATGTCGTAAACCCGATTTCGCGAGAAAAAGGGGGCGTCGATAGTGGCATTTTGGCATTTCGTTTCCTTTTGTTAAATCTTGGTTTAAGTTATAATTTCTACAAGGGTTCTATTATTTTCTGCACTTGTTAGGCTTACCTAGTCGTAATGATTAGGTGTCGTCACGACAGTTCACGGAGGGCGGGTCGTAACACCATAATAGATGTTATTCAGATGTATCCTACTATTATGGCATGTTACATGTAGGCGGATCCTGGAAGGGCTGTGGTGGCTTAGACCACTACTTAGAGATTTGCATATTCTACAATTATGAGAATTCACTCATATGTTGCTATGGTTCTCTTAGAATGAGTTAAGTAAAAAGTTTTTATATGATGAAGTGTTAATCTATTAGTGGTTCCGGACTTAAGAGGAAAAATTGTGTTCTATCATATATTGGCATTTTGGGTGCAGTGAATGATATGGAATTTGAAGTGAGGATCAAGGTTGCAATTCGGTGTTGGCAAGGATGTCATGAGCTCGGGTGAGCAGGAAAGGATTTTCGATGTTTAAAGTAAGCTGGTATTATCTTCAACGTCACCTAAGATCAGTGTTTTGTGAAAAGGCTTTGCATTCTGGTTAAGGATCCTTGATCGCTTTTCAGCGTGAGTACGACCGGTGATTTGGATGTGCAGACCTGTTACCTGTTACGGAAGGTTGTGGGAGTGTGCCCACGGGAGGGTTGTGTAAGTGTGGCATGCAGTCACTTGATTGATTGAAGAGTTAAACCAAGTATGAAGATTATAGTGATGTCGTTAAATTGAGAATTGGTGCCTGAAGGCCACTCGGTTTATTAGGTTATGGACTGTGGAGGATTACTCTGGTTATGATGTTTTTCCTTGTGTGTTATGAGTAAGACGGGGGTGATTATGGACCTTTGAAAGGTTATTAGCCTAGTTTAGTGCAATCAGAATTAGCTTAAGGTATGTAGATGGATTTAAATGTGAATATGGGCTCTATATCAAGCCAACTGTGTTCATTTCAGCAATTTGCTCCTTATGGAAGAGTAGTTAGGGTGTTATTTCATCGTTAGCTATTTCATGTAATGATATATTGTGCCGTGTGAGTTGTGAGATGGCTTGGTGAATTTTTTATGTGTTGAGGTTCCGTGTAGCGATGGTGTTATGTTACCAGGATGGCTCTTTAGTTTCAGAACACATATCGCACCTCAGTTATGCTTGAGTTTGTTAGCTTATGGCGCTATATGTCTCCCTAGGGATAGTATTATGCACTTAGCGTGCTTGTGACCAAAATTCAGTATTTTGTTGTATGAGCAACTTAGCTCAATGTGTATCTCCTTATGTCATTTATATGTGCGGATCGGGTTGCGCGCCATAATAGTGTGATGTTGAGTACAGTTCCCTATATCTGTTTTTATGTGTTTTGTTTCCTATTTTTCTAAGGAAAACTCATATTTGCTATGTGCCCGCCTCGCATGTATGATTCGCGAGCGGGGTAATTGGATTTCCTTTTCAGAGTTCATTTTCCTTTTGTATCACGTTTGAATTGGTAGCCTATTGGCACATGTGGCATCATATGAGACTTTTGATCATGTCCTGGTGGCTTATTTTCCGAGTAGTTCGTACTGGGTAAGATGAGATCATTGGAGTTAGGATAAGGAGCTAAGACCATTATTTGGTTCGGGATAAGGTGGTTTGTCAGGAGTATAGACCCAATGATTTGTTGATTCGGCAGTTGGTTATGAATTTCTACAAATCTCTTCCATCAAGGCGGTATTGTAAGAGTTAGAGCAAGACTTGTGTAGGTCATGAGGTGCAATGGGAGCATCAGATTCCTGGAATTTTGAAGTGTTTGGTCGGAGAATGTTATTGTGGTGATGTAAGTAAAGTGGTGCAAGTTGTGAATTCAGCTAAGGTACGCAGTCATGTTTTGATGTTGCATGTAGTTATTGATACGGTGAGCGTATGTTGGGACAGGCTTGGCAGATAATTCCGGATGATAGAATTGTACTCTAAGGCTTATTTGCTTAAGTGAAAAAGGATATCTTCAGATCGATCGAGCTAGGGTGCCCAGCTGAGTTGTGGTAGCACGGGTAGGTGCTCGAGGTGTTAAACAATGATTTCAGACAACCCCAGAACAGTTCTTAGAACGTTCGAGGACGAACGTATGTTTAAGTGGGAGAGAATGTAATGACCCAACCGGTCATTTTGAGCTCTAGCACGTCGTTCAGCGGTTTGATGCCATGAGCAGATTCATTTCAGGTGTTATGACTCGTAGGTATAGTCAGAGTTGAATTCCGGGAAGTTCGGAGTCAAATTGGAAAGAAAAATTCTCATTTCAGAATCCTTAAGTTAGAAGAATCGACTAAGATTGGATTTCAAAGTAAACGACCTCAAAATCGGGATCTGAAGGTTCCAACAGGTTCGTATGATGATTTTAGACTCGGGTGTATGTCCGGGTCTTTGGATGACCCAGGAGCATTTTGGCGCTTATTGTGGAAGTTAGCATTTTGGAAGAAATTTCATAAGTTTGGGTTGAAGTGCATTTCAGTGTAATCAATGTCCGTTTGGGATTCCAAGTCTGGGAGTATCTCTAACAACTTTGAAGATTCCAACAGGTTCGTATGATTATTTCGGACTTGGACGTATGTCCGGATCAGGTATTAGATGACCTGGCAGTGTTTTGGTGCCTAATAGTGAAAGTTGATTCCTTAAGGATTTTGAATTTCTTAAATATTTGGTTTGGAGTGGGTTTTTGTGTTATTGAGGTCTGAATGGAATTCCGAGATCGGGAATAGTTATGTATTGCCATTTAAGACTTGCACGCAAAATTAGGTGTCAATCCAAGTAGTATAAGTGTATTTCATCGCATTGGAAGTAAATTGAAGAACATGAAGTTCATAAGTTCAATTTAATTGGTTTTATGGGATGATTCTTAGATTTAGCATTGTTTTGGGAATTTCGAGGATTCGAGCGAGTCCGTTTTATGATTTTAAACTTATCGGTATGTTCGGGCGGAGCCCGAGTGCCCCGAGCGTCAATCGGGCGAAGCTCGAGTGAACTTGGAAAATTTGGAAAGTAGCTGAAACTCCAATATCTGTCATAACCGCACCTGCGGTTGGACAACCGGAGGTCCAACCGGAGGTGCGAGACCGCAGAAGCGGTTGAAGAATCACATGTACGGCCAAGGGGAAGGAGCCGAGGAACCGTAGAAGTGGCTCCCTTTCCGCAGAAGCTGTCCCAGCCAGCCAGCCCAGTTCCATAGATGCGGACTCCCTCTCGCAAAAGCGAGACCGCATATGCGGTCCCGTAACTATAGGTGCGGAAATCGTTGAAGGCAGTGTCTTTATTTAATACGGGAATGTGTCATTTTTGACACATTTCCTCCATTGTTTGGGAGATTTGGGAGCTTCCAAAGAGAAAATTCCCACCTAGCATCTTGAGGTAGTTATTTCTACTTATTTTGAGTTTAATACTTGGATTTTGGGTAGACTAACACACAAGATTAGTGAAAAATCATGGGATTAAAGAAAAACCTAGGGTTTTGATAAAAATAAGATTTAACCACTAAATTTGTTATGGAATAGAGTAGAAATCATATATTCTTGATCCTTAGGTTATATAGAACAATTTACTTCAAAAATTTCCGAAATCCGGGCTCGTGAGCTCGGGGATGAACTTTAGAAAACTTGTGTTTGGGGTTGGGAAATTACTTTAATAGATAGAATGTAAACTTGTGAGCTTGTATTGACTAGTTGCTACCTCTTTTAATTAGTTTTAGATCGTTCGCCTCCAAATTGAGGGTTGGAGCACGTTCTTGATATTGGAAGTACACTTTGGAGCGAGGTGAGTCTCCTTTCTAACCTTGTAAGAGATAATTGTCCCCATAGGTAAGTTAACTGATTATGTTCTCCTAATTGTGGAGGCTACGTATGCACAAGGTGACGAGTGTCCGTACGTAGCTACTATTATGTTAATTGTCCGGATAGTTTAGGACTCGTATCATGCTATATTTGTAAGTGTCTATACCCTTTCATACTAATGATATCACTTAGGACATTTTAGGGATTGGAAATAAATATATGTGAACATATGAAATTGTTTGAGCACTTGTATGAATATATTTGACTATGAATGCGACTTTCTGTGCTTTCTTGATGATGATTGATATTGTGGATCGGGCCGATCGCCTCGGTAGAAAATAGATGTATCTATGGTTCACGTCGTTCGACCATCTCGTAGTGCATAGTTTCCTTTCTGTTGGACTGGGCCGTACGACCTCGGCATAATGTGCGCATGATATTTATGTGAAGTCTTATCCATAACTTACTCTGCTAAATAGCTTGAAGTGAAATTATTATAAGTCATGCGTGAAACGGATATACTATTCTCTAACTCTGAGATTGCTATTATGCCCTTGTTATCCATGCTTAGTGAAATATTTAATCATTATTGGTATTGACCTTATAAGTGTCAAGTCGACCTCTCGTCACTACTTCTTCGAGGTTAGACTAGATACTTGCTGGGTACATGTTGTTTATGTACTCATACTACGCTTCTGTAATTAATTGTACAGGATCTGAGGCAGGTACAACTGACTACCAGTCTGGTGCACATTCTTGATCGTTGACCGAGATTCCATGGTGAGCTGCGCCCTTCCTATGCCGTTCAGTAGCATGATAGAGTCTCTCTTTGATTTTGGGATGTCTATTCTATTTCAGACAGTATGATAGATTTATTCTTTTGTATATTCTACTAGATGCCCATATACTTGTGACACCAGGTTTTGGTACACACATTGATAGACTATTCTTTTGGGTTGTATAACTATTATTGTACGTTGCTAATTATCACATGTTTTAAATTCAAATTAAGAAATTGTGGTAACTATTTTAGTAAAGTAAACCAAGAACTCACTAATATTTCCGCGCCGGCTTGCCTGGCAATGGTGTTGGGTGCCATCATGACCTGTAGTGAAATCGGTTCGTGACAACATGGTATCAGAGGACTAGGTTCAGTAGGTCTCACAAGTCATGGGCAAACCAAATAGAGTCTTGCGGATCGGTATGGAGACGTTTGTATTTATATTCGAGAGACTATAGAGTGTTAGGAAACTACTCCTTATTCCTTTCCTATCATGTAGTGGTTGGTGTACTAAATTTCTTTCCTCTATTCTTTCACAGATGGTGAGGATGCGCACAGAAGATGTTCCGGACCCGGAAGGAGCTGTCCCCCCCCCCCCCCNAGGTAGGGGACGAGGGCGTCCCAGAGCTGCTCAACTAGCATCGCCGGCAGATCCTGCAGGAGATCCTATCATTGAAGAGCAGGGCGAGGTGACTGCAGCTGAGCCTACCCTGGCAGACTTCATGACAGCACCGGGCTTCCAGGAGGTCATGGTTGTATGCTGCGGTTCACGGACACTATGACTCAAGATGGTTTATTTCCAGAGGATCCAGCTATACCACAGGCAGGAAGGGGAGCACAGACCCTTACTTCTCAAGCTCCTGGTCATGCAACTACAGTGTATCATACTCCAAGTGCACTACCTGCTGATGGGAATCAGCCAGTTACTACAATGGTGCCTGAGTCTAGACCAGCTATGGATGGTGATATGCAGAAGCTATTAGACAGATGGACCCGGCTACACCCTCCTGTCTTCAGGGATGATCGTCAGGAGGATGCCCAGGATTTCATTGATAGGTGCAGGGACATACTGCACAACATGAGGATATAGGAGTCGCATGGGGTTGACTTCACTACTTTCCAGCTGGAGGGCAGGGCCCGTAGATGGTGGCAGTCTTATGTTCTTGGTAGGCCAACAGGTTCTCCTTCCATCACTTGGGGTCAGTTCACACAGTTATTCCTGGACAGGTATATCCCACCATCTGAGAGAGAAGAGCTATGGTATTAGTTTGAGCAGTTGGAGGTGAGGTTTTTTGAGTTATCCCGTCATGCCGATACTTTCTACTGATGCAGAGAGGGTGCGGAGGTTCATTGTAGGTTTTCATTCTGGCATTAGGTTCAACATGAACCGAGAGGTGGATATGGGGACTCCTTATTAACTAGTGGTGGAGATTGCTTGGAGGAATGAGGGTTACCATATGAGAGGTAGGGAGCAGATGCGGTAAGCCAAGAAGGTTAGATTTTATGGATCGTTCAGAGGTGCCCCGGCTAGGGGTAAAGGTCAGTTTGGGAGGGGTTAGCCTAGCAGGCCCCCATATTCAGCACTGCCATCTCCTCGAGGCGCTCTAGTGTGCCCCTATTTCAGAGCCATACCAGAGAGTTCTTATCGCCTGCCAGCTATTCCGATTTCCTCCCGTGGGTATTCAGGTCTACAGGGTTTTTCTAGTTCCTATTTTAGTGCTATGTAGGAGAGTTCATACTATCCACCGGCTATTTAAGCTTCTTCCATGTCACGACCCGAGTTCACCCTCCATGAACATGTCGTGATGGCACCTAGTCCCTACGACTAGGTAAGACTAACAATGCAGAAGATAACCATAATTACGGAAAAATAAATAAAATAAACTGAATTAGTAAAATAAAAATGGTGCCTAAGGTGCCGCTTGGCACATACCATAACAATTCTCGAAGCTAACAACATTTCCCAAAACCCGAAATCTCACAAATCACAAGCTAAAGGGATACATAAGAGGCTCTGACTCAAGGATATCTATACAAAGGATAAAATACTGGAAGAACTATACTTTTTACAGAAAGCTGGAAAGGGACTCCTCGGTCTGCGGACGTAGCAGATATACCTTGAAGTCTCTACCGATATGCCTCCTTCCAAGGCTGACAGAACTGAACGGGATACATGTATCTGCACAACAAAAATGTGCAGTAGAGTAGCATGATCACACCACGGCGGTGCCCAGTAAGTATCAAGACTAACCTCGATGGAGTAGTGATGAGAAACACTATAATCATAGGAACAATGGTAATGACATATGAATATGTAAAGAATGCGTGAACGACCAAAAAATGCTACACTTCACAATAAGGGTAAATACAACAATTATCAACAAGGATATAATAAACGATGATGCAAAAAAAATGGTAAAATCACAACCAAAATCCTAAGGTCACAGCACAACAGAGAAAAGAAGCAAGTAAATAATTCCTCATACAATGATGTTCACAGAAGGCCTTATCCCATTCTTTCCACAATTTCACCAAGACTCTGACTAACCACAATTTGCGAAGAACTAGCATCTGAAATCTAACAATTGGCATCCTGTGCCCCATCAATCTCATGGTCATACCGATAACTAACTGGCTAACTAGGGCCACTCTCCAAAAATAAAATGGATAAGTGAGGCGTGCCACCATCCTTAGAAAAGTCAAGAGGAATTCACCTCTAATAGGAGTACTCAGCTACGTGTATGCTTGTGCAAATGTTTCTAACAAAAATTCTATCAACAAACAAACATGAAAAAGGCGGACGGACCGCACGTACAATGTTCCCTCACAACTCCCAAGCGGTAACGTTCATACAGAATAACGATCCACAATCACAATAGAAAAAAAATAGGAATCCCTTAACAGGCCGTCACAACTCTATACAATCAATCCCTGGCATAGCCCACCTTATTTCGCCACGTGTGCAATAAATAATATAACAGGCACCGCCTCATTTCGCCACACGTGCATAACAATGTCCCACCTTATTCCGCCACATGCGCAACCCACATATAAGCATATAACATATCCAGCCTTATTACGTCGCATGTGCAAAACATCAATAACAACAATAGCACGGCAAAGACCTCGTGCATCACAATATTGACAACCGCACGGCAGAAACCTCGTGCACCACAATATCAACAACCGCACGGCAGAAACCTCGTGCATCACAATATCAACAATCACACGGCAGAAACCTCGTAAATTACAATATCAACAATTTAACAGGGTGAAAATCTAACAAGAATGATAAATGCAGCAGTGTAATAATGCAAATCAATGAAGCAATAATAACTACCAAGATAAAACAGAAACACAGGGCAAATACCACTAAATCTCAATACTAATGAGGGTCTCCCAGGATACCGTCCTGTAGCCCTCTCCTCAACTGTCCAGTGGAACTCCCAGGAATTGAACCCGAAGTCCATCACATTTAAATATCTAGGATCTCCCAGTAATCGAACCCGTAGTCCACCTTATCAATAGCAAAGGATCTTCTGGGAATTGAACCCGTAGTCCATCATATCAACAGCAAATGATCTCCCGGGAATTGAACCCGTAGTCCAAAAATAAATGTGCAGTCACAGCCAGAAACAAACCAAGGGATAAATATGAAAGACGGAGTAGCATATAGAACTAGCCTAGCATGATTCACGTAGTATGATTAAACGACTTAGAAATTAGGCAATTACATCTGGTAGACATGCTTTCCTAGTCTAACACAAGTAATAGGCTTCAAGTACAACTTCATATTCGGTGATTACAAGGATCTAAGAGTCTAAAGGATCACTTTACCACAAATAAATCTGAACACGCACTCGTCACCTCATGTGCAAGGAATACAATCAACAAAGAAGACTCAAATCCTAAGGGAAAGTCCCCCACACAAGGTTAGGCAAGATACTTACCTCAAACCCGCTAAAATCAACTAGCAACCACGTTCTTGCCATGAGTTCTCGACTCCAAATGGCCCAAATCTAATCAATTAAATCACGTATTGTAATTAATATCTCAAGCAACTGATTTTACTATTTAATTCAAAGCTAAAGCGCAAAATTAGGCAAAATGACCAAAATGCCCCTCAAGCCAACGTCTCAGGATCGGATAATTTTCACATTTTCAAAACCCTCGTACTCTCACGAGTCTAACCATATAAAAATCTCTCAAATCGGAGGTCAAATACCCCCTCAAACCTCAATAATTCGATTTATGAAGTTCTACCCATTTTTCATTGAAAATATGAAATTAAAGGATGAAATTAAGAGAAGATTCATGGAAATTAGTCTAAGTTGAGTGAGAAACACTTACCCAAGTCAACCAGGTGAAAATTCCTTTAAAAATCGCCAAGAACCGAGCTCTAGAAGTCAAAATGTGATAAAATGAAGAAACCCTCGAATTTGGGATTAAATCTGTTTGCCCAGGTATTTTGTTATATGTGATCGCAGGAGTGGGCATGCGATCGCATAGAGTAAAATTGGAAGGCCTAGAAAATGACCTATGCGAACGCAATGGGAGTGATGCGATCGCAGAAGAGGAGGGAGCATAACTATGCGATCGCGAACAAGGGTATGTGATCGCGTATAAGGAAATTGGGACCACTCTGGAATACACTATGCGATCGCGGAGGTGATGATGCGATCACATAGAAGGAAAATCTGCAGCAAAACTGAAGGAAAAGTCTGCAACACTTTTCAAGGCAAAAATGCTCTGTTGAGCATCCGAAACACACCCGAGGCCCCCGGGACCTCAACCAAACCTACAGACATGACCCATAACATCATTCAAACTTG
>MU742958.1:37156-48209 GCA_026770625.1 Nicotiana glauca
CCTGAAATTTTGCACACACATCCCAAATGACATGACGGAGCTACTGCAACTTCCGGAATTCCAATCCAACCCTCGGATCAAAAACTCACTCTCGGACCGGAAACTTCAAAAATTCAAACTTCGGCATTTCAAGCCTAAATGAGCTACAGACTTCCAAAATACATTCCGAACATGCTCCCAACCCCAAAATTACCTAACGGAGCTAACGGAACCATCATATTTCCATTCCAAGGTCGTCTTCACACTGTTCCGAATACGGACCATTTTTTAACTCATAAGCTCTCATTTAGGGACTGTGTCCCAAAACACTCCGAATCCTAATACCGAACGTCCCGGCAAACCAAAATAACAGAAATGAACTTAGGGAAAGTAGTTAATAGGGGATCGGGGCATAAATTCTAAAAACGACCGGTCGGGTCATTACATTCCACTAGGTTTATAGGCCATCAGGGCAGCAGGCTACTGCACCGCGAGATTGTTTAGAGTGCGGAGACCTGGGTTGTATGAGAAGGAACTTAACCAGACTTAGAGGCAAGGCAGTGCAGCAGGGTCAGTAGCCTATGATTACATCACCGGTTTCCCAGTCGTCTAGAGGTGGGGGACAGAGTGGTAGAGGCTGTCCTAGAGGCAGAGGCCAAGCAGGGAAAGGTCAGCCAACTGCTACTCAGTCAGGTGGAGGCCAGCCAGCCAGTGCTCTGGCCAGATTATACGCCCTTCCGGACAGACCAGGTGCATTGGCCTCAGATGCCGTTATCACATGTATTATTTCCATCTATGGTAGAGATATTTTAGTGTTATTCGATCCACGGTCTACCTATTCATATGTGTCATCTCTATTTGCTCATTCCCTGATTATTCCTCGTGAGCCTTTCGGTACTCCTGTTCACGTGTCCACTCCTGTGGGCGATTCTGTGGTTATGGATTGGATCTAGTGGTCTTGTGTGGTCACATTCTGTGGTTTTTAGACTAGAGAATATCTCCTATTGCTCGATATGATCGACTTTGAGGTCATCCTAGGCATGGATTGGTTATCCCCATACCACACCGTCCTTGATTTCCATGCCAAGACTGTTACATTAGCAATGCCAGGGTTGCTAAGGTTGGAGTGGAAGGGTTCCACAGTTGATACATCTAGTCGGGTTATCTCTTTTCTAAAGGATCGACATATGGTCAAGAAGGGGTGTTTGGCTTATCTAGATTATGTTCAAGAAACCATTGCAGAATCTCCAACGATTGATCCAGTTCCAGTAGTTCGGAAGTTCGCCAATGTGTTTCCTTCTGACCTTCCTGGCATGCCACCGAATCGTGATATTGATTTAGCTCCAGGTACCCAGCCCATATCTATTCCATCATACCGTATGGCTTTGAAAGGGTTAAAAGAGTTGAAGGAGCATCTTGAGGAGTTGTTAGCAAAGTGGATTATTAGACCGAGTGTGTGACCTTGGGGTGCACCAGTATTATTTGTAAAGAAGAAGGATGGGACCATGTGGATGTGCATTGATTACCACCAGTTGAACAAGGATACCATCAAGAATAAGTACTCGTTTTCGCACATTGATGATTTGTTCGACCAGTTGCAGGGTTCTAGGATGTTCTCTAAGATCGAGTTAAGGTTAGGGTACCATCAGTTTAGGATCCGGGACTCAGATGTTCCGAAGACTACTTTTCGTACTAGATATGGTCATTATGAGTTTCTAGTGATGTCCTTTGGCTTGACTAATACCCTAGTAGCATTTATGGACTTGATCAATAGGGTGTTCAGACCTTATATTGATTCCTTTGTTATAGTCTTCATTGACGACATCTTGATATACTCACGTAACCTTAGAAAAGCACGAGCAGCATTTGAGAGTAGTGCTTCAGACCTTGCGAGAGAAGAAGTTTTATGCTAAGTTCTCCAAGTGGGAGTTTTGGCTAGAGTCAGTGCCATTCTTGGGGAATATTTTGTTAGGAGAGGGTATTAAGGTGGATCCCAAGAAGATTGAGGTAGTTCAGAGTTGGCCACGTCCTACTTCAGTAATCGAGATCAGGAGTTTCTTGGGGTATCAGGTTATTACAGATGATTCATGCAGGGCTTTTCATTTATTGCATCACCTCTGACCAAATTGACTTAGAAGGTTGCTCCTTTCCACTGGTCAGATGATTGTGAGGCGAGCTTTCAGAAGCTCAATACGACTTTGACTACAACACAAGTTCTTGTGTTGCCTTCTGGCTCGGGGATGTATACGGTATATTGCGATGCTTCACGCGTTGGCTTGGGTTGTGTATTGATGTAGGAGGGGTGAGTTATTGCATATTCTTTGCGTCAGATGAAGATCCATGAGAAGAATTATCCTGGGCACGACCTAGAGTTGGCGGCGATTGTTCATGCTCTAAAGATATGGACACATTATCTATATGGGGTATCATGTGAGGTTTACACTGATTATCGCAGCTTACAACATTCGTTCAAGTAGAGGGATCTAATTTTGAGGCAGTGTAGATGGCTTGAGTTACAGAGTATTATGACATCACCATTCTTTATCACCCGGGCAACACAAATGTGGTCGCAGATGCCTTGAGTAGGAAAATAGAGAGTATGGGTAGCTTGACATTCATTTCAGCAGAGGAGAGGCCATTAGCTTCGTACATTCAGTCCTTGGCTAACAAACTTGTGAGGTTGGACATCTCAAAGCCCAGCCGAGTTCTTGTGTGTGTTGTTGCTCAGTCTTCACTTTTGGAGTAGATCAAGGCTCGGCAGTTCGAGGATTCTCATTTGGTAGTTCTCAGGAAGACGGTGCTACGGGGTAGTGCCAAGGAGATTTCTATTGGAGAGGATGGTGTCCTGCGACTCCAGGGTCGCCTATGTGTTCCTAATGTTGATGGCTTGAGGGACAGGATTTTAGAGGAGGCACATAGTTCAGGATATTCTATTCACCCAAGTGCTACAAAGATGTATCGTGACCTGAGACAGCATTATTGGTGGCGATGGATAAAGAAGGACATAGTGGAGTGTGTGGCTCGGTGTTTGAATTGTCAACATGTTCAGTATGAGCACCAGAGGCCAGGTGGGTTATTGCAGCAGATGCTTATACCTGAGTAGAAGTGGGAGCGTATTACTATGGACTTCGTAGTTGGGTTGCCGTGGAAGGTTGATATTGCTTGGGTCATTGTCGACAGATTGACCAAGTCAGCCCACTTTATTCCAGTGATGACTACTTATTCTTCAGAGAGGTTGGCCCAGATTTACATTTGGGAGATAGTCATGTTGCACGGTGTGCCTGTTTCTATCATATTAGATAGAGGCCCTCAGTTCACTTCCCATTTCCAGAGAGCCGTTCAAAGTGAGTTGGGGACCCGTGTGGAGCTTAGCACAACATTTCATCCTCAGACCGACGGATAGTCGAAGGCAGACAGTTCAGATTTTTGAGGACATGCTTAGAGCATGTGTGATTGACTTTGGAGGGCAGTGGGACCAGTTCTTGCCCTTGGCAGAGTTTGCTTACAACAACAACTATCAGTCCAGCATTGAGATGGATCCATTTCAGGCTTTATATGGTTGGCGATGTCGTTCTCCTATTGGGTGGTTTGAGCATGGTGAGGCTAATTTGTACGGTACAGACTTGGTGAAAGATGTCTTGGAAAAGGTAAAGTTGATTCATGAAAGGCTTCACACAGTACAGTCCAGACAGAAGAGTTACACGGATCAGAAGGCGCGTGATGTATCATTCATGATCAGCGAGAAGGTTCTCTTTAAAGTCTCTCCAATGAAGGGTGTGATGAGATTCGGGAAGAAGGGCGAGTTGAGCCCAAACTTTATTGGCCCCTTTGAGGTGTTGAGGCGAGTTGGAGGTTGCTTACGAACTTGCTTTACCTCCCATCTTATCGGGAGTTAATCTAGGTTTTCACATGTCTATGCTTCAATGGTATCACGCCGATCTGTCATATGTGTTATACTTTAGCACTATTTAGCTAGACAAGAGCTTAGGCTACGAGGAGGAGCCAGTTGCCATTGTTGATAGATAGGAGCGCCAGTTGAGATCCAAGAGGATTTATGCAGTAAAGGTCCAGTGGAGGGGCCAACCAATCAAGGAGGTGAGTTGGGAGTCCGAGGAGGACATGCAGGGCAAATATCCACACTTATTTGGCACCTCAAGTATGAATCTAAACCTGGTCGAGGACAAACGATTGTTTAAGAAGTGGAGAATGTAACGACTCGATTGGTCGTTTTACTTTTTAGAACCCCATTCCCCTAGATAAGACTTCTCGTAATTGCTTTTACTGATATATGACTTGCGAGAATAGTTGGTTCGTGATTTGAAAGAGTTTGGGTTGAAATCGGAACATTTGGTTCCCCAAGGTTGGCTTAAAAGGCCAAGTTTGACTTCGGTCAACATTTTGGGTAAACGACCCCAGAATCCGGATTTCAAGATTCCAATAGTTCGTATGATGATTTCAGACTTGGGCATCTGTCCGGATCGGGTTTTGGATGACCCGGGAGTGTTTTGGCACCTAATAGTGAAATTTGATTCCTTAAGGATTTTGAAGTTCTTAAATATTTGGTTTGGAGCGGGTTTTTGTATTAATGAGGTTCGAATGAAGTTCCGAGATCGGGAATAGTTTCGTATTTCCATTTAAGACTTGCACGCAAAATTTGGTGTCCATCCGAGTAGTATAAGTTTGTTTCGTCGCATTGGAAGTCAATTGAAGAACTGGAAGTTCATAAGTTCGATTTAATTGGTTTTAGGGGGTGATTCTTAGATTTAGCATTGTTTCGGGCGTTCTGAGGGTTTGAGCCAATCCGTTTTATGATTAAAACTTATCAGTATGTTTGGGCGGAGCCCGAGGGCCCCGCGCGTTAATGGAGCTAGGCTCGAGTGAAGTTGGAAAATTTGGAAAGGAGCAAAAGTTCCAGTTATCTGTCATAACCGCACCTGCGGCTGGACAACCGCAGGTGCGAGACCGCAAAAGCAGGCGAAGCATTGCAGGTGTGGCCAAGGGGAAGGAGCCCAGGAACTGTAGATGCGTCTCCCTTTCCGCAGAAGCGGCCCCTAGGCCGCAGAAGCAGTCCCAGCCGGCCGGCCCAGTTCCGTAGATACGGACTCCCTCACGTAGAAGCGATATCGCATATGCGCTGCCCTAACCGCAGGTGCAAAAATCGCTGAAGGTAGTGCCTTCATTTAATACGGGAATGTGTCATTTTTGAAATATTTCCTTCATTGTTTGGGCGATTTGAGAGCTTCCAAAGAGAGAATTTTCACCTAGCATCTTGAGGTAAGTTATTTGTATTTATTTTGAGTTTAATACTTGGGTTTTTGGTAGATTAACACACAAGATTAGTAGAAAATTATGGGATTAGACAAAAACCTAGGATTTTGATAAAAATAAGATTTAACCACTAAATTTGTTATGGAATAGAGTAGAAATCATATATTCTTGATCCTTAGGTTATATAGAACAATTTACTTCAAAAATTTCCGAAATCCGGGCTCGTGAGCTCGGGGATGAACTTTAGAAAACTTGTGTTTGGGGTTGGGAAATTACTTTAATAGATAGAATGTAAACTTGTGAGCTTGTATTGACTAGTTCCTATATCGTTTAATTAGTTTTGGATCGTTTGGCTCCAAATTGAGAGTTTGAGCTCGTTCTTGATATTGGAAGTACGCTTTGGAGCGAGGTGGTTCTCTTTTCTAACCTTGTAAGAGGGAATTGTCCCCATATGTTAGTTAACTGATTATGTGCTCCTAATTGTGGGGGCTACGTACGCACGAGGTGACGAGAGTCTGTGCGTAGCTATAATTATGTCAATTATCCGGGTAGTTTAGGACCCGTATCATGCTATATTTGTAAATGTCTATACCCCTTCATACTAATGAGATCACTTAGGACGTGTTAGGGATTGGAAAAAAATACTGCTTGAACATATGAAATTGTTTGAGCACTTTTATGAATTTATTTGACTATGAATGCGCCTTTATGTGCTCTCTTGATGATGATTGATATTGTGGATCCAGCCGATCGCCTAATAGATGCATCTATCATTCGTGTCATTCGACCCTCTGGCAGTGTACAATTTCCTTTCTATTGGGTCGGGCCGTACGACCTCAAAATAATGTGCGCATGATATTTATGTGAAATCTTATCTATGACTTACTCTGTTAAATGTCTTGAAGTGAAAATATTATAAGTCATGCCTGAAACTTATATAATGTTCTCTGCAACTCTGAGCTTGCTATTATTCCCCTATTATCCATTTTTAGTGAAATCTTTAATCATTATTGGTATTGACCTTAGTAAGTGTCAAGTCGACCCCTCGCCACTACTTCTTCGAGGTTAGACTAGAAACTTGCTGGGTACATATTATTTATGTACTCATACTACGCTTTTGTACTTAATTGTACATGATCTGAGGCAGGTACATCTGGCTACCAATCTGATGCGCATTCTTGATCATTGACCAAGATTCCACGGTGAGTTGCTCCCTTCCTATGCCGTTCAGCAGCATGATGGATTCTCTCTTTGCTTTTCGGTTGTCTATTATATTTCAGACAGTAGGATAGATTTATTCTTTTGTATATTCTACTGGATTCCCATATACTTGTGATACCAGGTCTTGGCACACACATTGGTAGACTATTTGTTTGGGTTGTATAACTATTATCGTACGTTGCTAATTATATCACATGTTTTAAATTCAAATTAAGAAATTGTTGTAACTATTTTAGTAAAGTAAACCAAGAACTCACTAATATTTCCACGTTGGCTTGTCTGACAATGGCGTTGGGCGCCATCACGACCTGTAGTGAAATCGGGTCGTGACATCTTCCAATTCAACTTACTACAACATGGACAGTTTATAAAATGCTTTATTAAACTTAAAAATTCAAAAAAAAAAACATAACTAATCCATATCTAAATTATTAACTGCCGATATAATCGATCTATTTATATATAATAGGAGAGGCAAAGAGAGGTTATAATGACAAGTGGAATAATAGTAAATTGACACATGTAATTTTTTTGGACAATCTCCAAGTTTGTTGGAGCTTCAAATTTATTTCAAAAAAATTTAATTTTTTTAATGATAGCAGTTATTTTTAAAAAAATTAAAAAAAGGTAAAAACTTCTAACTTGGCATTTAATTTTTGCCAATTCCAAAAAATTAAAATTTGAAAATATTATGTATAACAAAAAGTCTCAAACGATTAATGACAAAATAGAGGAAACCCAAATGTAGTCCTCTAACTCACGTTCCCACTTCCAATCCCCCATTTTGCTTGCTTGCACGTCCAGTCGCACATTACCACCTGTGTACACGCACACACTAAAATATAGGACATTATATGGCAAAAAATGAGAGATCAAATATTAAATATTATCATCTTGATAAATACGTTTACAACGATCGTATTTATTTTATCTCTATCACTTTTTTAAAGGATAACTGTCATAACAGATAAAAAATATTACTATACGCTTTGAGTAGGATTGAATAAGGGGATGATTTCGATAAGGAAACTCTCGAACAATCATGGTTCTAACAAAACTCTCTTTTACATTGAAAGCAAGCTTTTTGATTTGAGGAAGAGAGTTTCTCCTTATTAATAAGCGACACTTTGAGGAGCTTGGGGTCGTAAGGGTATTTTGGAAAAAGTACAACTGCTTTAACCTAACACACGTAGTATTCTTGTTTTACCCAGTTTTGACACGTACGGCCCTCAAAATAAAGTGCATTCGCTGGTTCTTGCTCCAGATTTTCACAATTACTCAAATCCTCTTCCTGCTTCGCTTGGAAAATGGGGAATTTCCCTTCTTTTTTTCCGGTTTCCACTAGGATTTCTGTAAATTAATATATGCATCCAATCTCAGACCTTATTCAACGATTTCACTTCTCTGTCTGAATCTAAACTATTTGCTATGACAAGATAGTTTCGTCACAAAACTTGGAAGGTAATTTATATTTCTTGCTTGTGCAGAAAAATAATTTTTTTTTTCAAATGAATTTATTTGGTTCTAGGTATTTTTCGGATTGCTTGTTGCACAAAATTATTTATGCTGGGTAAATTGTCAGTCAATCATTCTCCGTGTTTGTCAAAAAGAAACTGCGACAGCTTGTGAACTTTGTTGCTTAACCAGAAGTTCTAAATTGACGGAAGTGCTAACGATACTCTTATTAATGAAGACACAAAGGAGATGGGTTGAGTGGGAAATGTGATTTTTTCAATTGAAGCACAACTATAGAACTGTAAGTCACAGAGGTACTCCCTCTGTTATAGTAGATTTGGTTGTTTTCTTCTTTTCCTGTGTAGAAAAGGTTTTAATTATTATTTTAACTGTAAGAATCCAATTAGTTTGGTTTCGAACATCACTCAAAAGTATATTCATTGATCACCTTATCCGCATCAAAATACTTAAAAGGTAGCTGAGTCAATTATTAGGATTATCTCAATAACATTGGTCCCGTGAAAAAATCTATATCCGCAATTTATAGAATCATAATTATTTATTAGCTCATTACATAATCTAAACTCCAAAATTCCATGAAATTCTTGATAAATTTCATCAGCTTGCCTGCCATGTCCTAAAAGATATAAATTCATGATCCAAAGTACAACCGAAATCTAGCGTACTTCAAGCTTTGTTATTGTTCTCTAGCGAGCAGATATGTTCATAGGAAAACCAAAGAGACGCCAGTTACTTTGCATCTGTAGATGTCAACATGCTTTAGCTAATTATTCTTCTGAATATATTTTCTTCTTTTCAGGTAAAAGCTTGAGCTACTGCCAGTCCGAGAACATATCTGCATTCAGTGTGTGAGATTCACTATTGCTACGTAAATATTGCCCATGTTATTAATCAAGTTGATCACTTAGTTTATTGAGATGTAAGTTTCAGTGATTTATTATTTTTTCTCCGCTCTACCTTTGATTTGTTGGTTTGGTCGGATTTTGTTATGTTGGTTTGACTTGTGTATTAATTTGCAATCTTCCATCCACCTCTTCTTTTTTGGGATATTAAATCTGAATAGTTAGGATTTTTTAAAAGTATTCCATTACATTGCAAGTATCACAAACAGGTTACTAATGATATGCAGAAACAATTAATTTATGCTGAGTTGAGAGGGGCAGAGGAATTTTTTGTTCTCTCTTTCTGATTTGCCTTGTGCTCGATTTGATATTAATAGTGTGAAGATAGTTCATTATGTTACTAGCCGAGGTTTTCCTATATGGGTCAAGTGTCCCCATATATAATAACATCCTAAGCAATCTTTACTGTGGTATAATATTTTTGTCATTGTTTTACTGTAGTTGTTATTTTATAGTTTGAGTTTCTCTTTAGTTGCCTTCTTTCTGTTTTCTTGAACTCCTTTAATTTGTTTTCTTTGGATGATTTTTATTTTATTTTTGTAAAGATATTTCTACATTGATGATTTCATTTCTATCCTTTAGTTGCTGAGGACATGTGACCAGTTGGCGCATTACTTTTGTTGTTCATATGAATCACATGAAGCTTTCGTTGAGAATAATTTTTTGGATTTATTGGCATTCTTCAGAACTAATCACGTTAATTTATAAAAATGCAGGAAAAGAAACTTATACAATCGAGCTCATTTGGATTTGTGGCTTGTATAATTCCGTTTTGACTGCCCCAGAAGAAGGGTAAAATATCTAGAGATATATTTTTTAGTACTATAGACAATCCTTGTAACGACCCGACTGGTCATTTTGCATTGTTGAACCCCGTTCCATTAAATAAAACTTTCTGCACTTGCTTTAACTAATTTATGACTTGCGGGGACGGGTGGTTCGAAAGTTGGAAGAGTTTTGAGCAAGAATAAGTCTAGTTGCTTCTTTAAGTTTCTCTAAAAAGGCCAAGTTTGACTTCGGTCAATATTTTTGGGAAATGGACCCGGAATTGTGATTTGACAATTTCTGAAGTCCGTGGGAAAATATGGGACCTGGGCGTATGCCCGAAATCGAATTCCGAGGTCCCTAGCCCGAGTAATGAATTTTTATGTGAAATTGTTAAGTTAAAATTTCAAAGATTTACATAAACTAAGAAATCATTGTGTTAGCGGAAACATAAAAGAAAGAACACAAGATTTAACGTGGTTCGGATCAAAATAATTCTACGTCCACCAGAGAACAATTGCCTTTCTATTATTTACAAAGGAAGGAGAGATTTCCCAATTACACTTAAGAGACTTTCTCTCTTAACTCTCTACTCACTATAATATATTGTATTATTTTTGGGATTGTTTCTACAAATGAAAGAGTGCATCTATTTATAGAGATAAGAACCTCCTCTTGATGTCATTGGTGACATCAAACTACGTCCTCTTGATGTCATGGGTGACATCAAAGGAGGAAGCTTTCTCCTAGCATTCATGCCAACTCTTTCCACCAACTCTTCCAATTGGCATGCCATTGTTGACTAAACATAAACCAACATTTTCAGCATGCCATTGTTGACTAAACATAAACCAACATTTTCAATCTCCACCTTGGTTTGCGTTTCGAGCGTGCGTGTGAACAACTCTGGCCAAAACTTCTAAGCTTACTGGGCAATCCCGTTGTAAGAAACAAGAAGAATCAAACCATGGTTGAACATACCACCTCCACCTAACAACTGTTCTCTTCGGAGTTGCATCAGTTGATGCACACCCCCGCCAAGTCTTTGCAGTGTGCAAACTTAGTGAGCGAGACTATCTTGGTCAACATATCTGCAACATTATCGTCTGTGATAACCTTCACGACCTTGATAGTTCCCTCTTCAACAACATCTCGAAGGAAATGAAATCTGACATCAATGTGTTTAGTGCGCTCATGAAATCTTTGATTTTTCATTAGATGAATAGCACTCTGACTATCACATCTAAGAGTTGATTCCAGCTGAACCAGACTCAATTCCGCTACTAAACCTTTCAACCAGATAGCTTCCTTCATCGCCTCCGTTGCTGCCATGTATTCTGCTTCTGTTGTAGACAAAGCCACAATCAACTGCAGAGTCGATTTCCAACTAACGACACTGCCAACGAGGGTAAATATGTATCCAGTTGTGGACCTTCTTCTGT
>MU742964.1:1652-76280 GCA_026770625.1 Nicotiana glauca
TTTATTTTTATTATGACTTTTTAATTAGGAATATTCATATTACATAATTTTATTGACTTTGTTGTTGAATATTTTAGGATAATGCCATGACATATCTCATATTTTGTACTTATTTTCTTGAAAAATACTTTATGTAGTTGTATCTTACTAGGATTAAAGATAAAATATTTTGAGCACAATTTATATGTTTTGTTCTACGAAGATATTACCCGGAAAAAAATTCGAAAAAACCCCAATAACCCGAAAATCCGAGAAAAACCGAGAGCGAAAAACCCGAGTTTTATTGGTTTGGTTTGGTGTTTAAATTTAATAACCCGACACAATTAGTTTGGTTTGGTAATTGTAAAATCCGAACCAACCCGNAATAACCCGACACAATTAGTTTGGTTTGATAATTGTAAAATCCGAACCAACCCGACCTATGTACACCCCTAATATATGTATTATATACAGATTATATGTTAGTCGGGTCTTCCCAAAATTGTTGCGGCACATGTACCATACTCCAAAAATCTATAAATTGTAGATTATATATGTGTTTATACATACTTGATAGTAGCATTTTTGAAAAATCAGAGCAACATGGATAATGTATGTATTTATCCCAAGAATACAGATTCTATATAATTATTAGTGAACGTTCTTTATTTTTTTTTCTCCTTCAGTTCTTCAAGGATAGTACTTCTGTTATTGTTCCCTTCTCAGTTATACGGTTTCCTAATTCGTCATAAACAAGGAAATAAATGAAGAAATTTGTTAAGATTTAGTCATTTTTCTTTAGGACAGGCAGAGTAGAGATAGCACGAAGCTGCTTCCACTGTTCGAATTCATTGATCTAAAATCTAGGCCTAAAGTTCTAAAGACCATATTCTCACTGTGTAGCATACGTAGTGCACTGAGTTTAGCGTTGCACCATAATGCAAGCTCCAAAAACTGAATCTACTCAAATGATTGTCCTTTGAAGGGGAGTTAGCGTACCCGGTAATGTTGCTACCATATGATCAGGAGGAGGTCACAGTTAGCGTCGCGAAAACAGTCTCTTGCAAAAATGTATGGTCCCGAACCCCCGCATAACTGGAGCTAAGTGTACCGAGTTGCCCTTCTAGATGATTATCCTTTAAGGTGCATTGCACGGTAATAATATTATCAACTTCATCCTTAACTTCTAAGAGTTTAGGAGCGTCTATACACCGACAATCTAAAAGAGTACTTACACAGTCAAGTGACGTATAATTAAGGTTATTAACTAGGTAAATCCTTATGATAAGTGTTACAGTAGTTGGTAAGCTATATAAAAATGGTAACTAACCTGAGCAATATATTTAGTTACATAGTGTTTAGAACTTAATTCTTTTCTCGTACTTTTATTTATGTGACGCAGTTTGACTCAACATACAATTTAAGTAAAAGAAAAACTTTTGGAACTTGTGATTTTAAAAACTTAAAGAACAAAAGCTTTTGTAGGGCTCTCAATTAGTGAAGTTATAAAAGCATCTCTTTAATAATAAATTGGATAAATGAGAAAGTTTAAGGTCAAATTATTTTCTAATATAGTAATGTGTCATTTTTTTAATTGACTAATAAGAATTCATTGATGTATAAGTGTAGCTAGTAATCCAAGTATATTAGCCAACATGTACGGGAATTTACTAAATTGAGCCTGCTTAATTAGCTTCACCATCATGCTGTTTAAGAATTTAGGGATTCAGATAAATTCAGTATATATTCATTCATGGTGGAGTTATCCTCTAATAGATATACATATCATATACGAGAATTGGAAGCGATTGAGATATTTGATACTATATATTATCGGTACACGATATCCTAGCTTATCTCAACAAATATTGTATTTTGAATTACAAGTATCCAAATATATATTCCAATTTCTACGTTATCATTTATCCATAGCAAGAAAATGTTGGTCTAGAGTGAAAAAGGGAATGTGTTCCTGCGTTCATCATTTAACAGTTCTAATCAAATAATAACCAAGAAACTAAGTACACTGAAATAGAATGAGAAAACCATATCAACACCGATATTTAGATACAATCCCAATATTGATATTACAAGTGCACGAGCTACTAGAATAATATAAATAATGGTCTGAATGAAAGTAAAAATGCCTGAAATGAATTAAATAGCTCAGATAAGGTAGAAGAAGACTTCAGGGCTGCGAACGCCAAGCAGCTGTACCTCAAGTCTCCATCAGGCAATCAATCCGAGCAATCTACTAACTACAGCTAGGACCGTCTCCAAAATCTGCACAAGAAGTGCAGAGTGTAGCACGAGTGCAATTGACCATATGTACTCGGTAAGTGTCGAGCCTAGCCTCGACAAAGAAGTGACGAGGCTAAGGCTCACTTACAATAACCTGTACAGAGTACTATCATAATAACATGAAAGGAACATAGAAAAAAATAAGGCAGTTAACTAATGAAAATAAAGTCAATCCCCGAAATCAGTAAAACCAGAAACATCAGTCCTCAAATCTCGTATGAGAACACTGAAAGCTAACACAATGTAATAAGGAATACAAAACACACAATCTGTTGAGGCACGCAACCCGATCCCACCGTACAAATACAGTCTCCCCTTATTTTACCATATTAATATCAAGAATAACAAGTAAAATCCGTTGCGGCGCGCAACTCGATCCCACCATATAATCAGAATCAGTATCATAATCCCCCTTTATTTCACCATATCAATATCACATATAAAATGTGTTGCGGCATGCAACCCAATACTACCATATCAATATCATCCTCCGTTACTCCACCTGTTGCGGCGTGCAACTCGATCAAAAAATAAAATCAATAAATGAAATCAACTCAATAACTCAATTCACAAGAATCCCAACAATTAAAGAATATAAAAGCAAGTACATAAAGGAACCTTATACCAAATAAAGGAATGCTAAAAATAATACAAAGCAACAAGACAAACTAAATACAAGTCAGTTAAAGTGTACAAGTAAGACAATTAAGGAAAGTATCAATTAATCATGAAAGCATAGGAGAAACGAATATTTTACGAGAATAATAAGTGACAAGTAACAAGTTAAGGCATAAGAAGCAATGTAAGACATGCAACAGTTACGACATGGAATAAAATAATTTATGAAATATGGTGAAGCATGCAAACAATTACTTTGATGGCGTATATACACTTGTGACTTCGCATATACGCTGCTACACATGTAATTCACATAACACATAGTTCAATGGTTCATAATTCCCTCAAATCAAGGTTAGACCCAACACTTACCTCACTCTACAAGCAAATCCAAGCTCAATCGTGGTCTTTCCTCTAAAAATCGCCTTCGAACCATCCGAATCTAACCGAAATCGACTTAATATCAACAACCAATACGAGGAAAATCAATTACAATACATAAAGCTAAGATCTTTACACTTTTCTCAAAAAGTATCAACCCCAGACCCGTTTGGCCAAAACCCGAGATTCGAACCAAAACTCACTTACACAGTTACCCCCAAGCCTGATTATGTTTAGTTTCGAAATCCAACTTTAATTTGATGTCTAATTCTCAATTTTACAAAAAAAATCCCAATTCTTCCTAAATTCCTAATTTTCTACCATGAAAGAACATAGATTAAGGTTAAAAATCAATGGGTATTGATGAAAATAGAAAAAAACGAGTTAAAGTACACTAACCTATGAAGTGGTGATGAAATTTCTCTTCAAAATTGCCCCTATGCCGAGCACTAATGAGAAAATGGGTGAAATCTCGTCTTTGGGATATTTTAACTCACTCGCGTCAGGTTTTCATCGCGTTCGCGAAGGACCTGACGCTATCCCGAAGCACTGTCCAAATGGCCTTCGCGTCATGAGGTGTTCATTGCACTTGCAATGCCTCTTCCCCCTAGTAATCGCGCTCGCGAACCAATGATCATGTTCACGTAGAGCACTGGCCCAACTCCCCCCAGAATCCCACAAGTCTTCATATTCGCGTGTGGGCGTTCGCGTTCGCGACCTATTCTTCACGTTTGCATAGGGCGATTCAATACCCATCCCAGATTACTCTTTGCGATTGCGAGAGTAGCTTCGCAATCACGAAGAAGGATGCACCTGGTAACAACAGACTCCAAAAACTCTAAGCTCAAATGGTCTATAGCCTATCCAAAACTCACCCGAGCCCCTCGGGCTCCTAACCAAATATGCAAACAAGTGTAACAACATCATATAAACTCGTTCCCGCGATCAAAACGTCAAAATAACACCTAGAACTATGAATCGGACACCAAAACAAAAGAAATTTTCAAAAAAACTTAAGAACTTTCAATTTTTCAATCGGACGTCCGAATCATGTCAAATCAATTTTGCATTGCACCAAATTTTGCAAACAAGTCATAAATACTGAAACGAACCTATACCAAGTTCCGAAAACATAATCAGAACCCGGTAGAAACAAAGTCAAAATACGGTCAAACTTAGGAATTCTTTAAACCTTTGAATTGCTAGTTTTCAACAAACTACGTCAAATCAAGTTAGGGACTTCCGAATTCGATTCCGAGCATACGCTCAAGTCCCAAATTACGATACGGACCCATCGAGACCATCAAAATATTGATCCATGTTCGTTTACATAAAGCATTGACTGTAGTCAACTCAAATGAGTTTTTAAAGCTAAATTTCATTGTATTATAGATTTTTGACATAAAAGTTTTCCGAAAAAAGACACGAACGACGCACGCAAATTGAGAAAGGCTAAATGGATCTATTCAAGGTTTCAGAACTTAGAAATGAATGTTAAACTGAAAATGACATATCAGGTCATCACAAGTCAACATATAATCTCTCGACCACCTCTTGGCGGAACCAGTCATCTGAAACACTACAAAATCGACCCCATTGGTCTCAACTATACCCATGTTCCTCAACTCCTCATGGTAGCGGTCTAGATAATCCTGTGGGTCATCAGAAGATGCACCACCGAAATGAATAGGGAAGAGCTTGGTAAACTTATCCAACCTCAACAGGGCCTAAGAAGACATAGCGGGCCTATCACTGGCTTATGCCGCAACACTCAACTGAACTACCCCAACTGGCAGGGCTGTTGGATTCTATTACTGGGGAGTCACCTGCTTTGAGGTATGAGTAGCTGGAGTTTGTGCTCCTCTCCCGGCCCGAGAGACGACTGGTACAATCAGGAATGTACGGGTTTGGGCCACCCTCTACATAAGGCCCATCAAATAGACTAGAGCATCCTGAAGCACTAGTATGGCTATGAACCCCTCCGGGACCTGAGCTGGTCCGATGGGTACAGTCTAAGTTGAAACCTCCTCTTCAACATCTACCTGGAGCTCTACTATGGGTGCTATTGCTCGAGCTCTATTTTGAGCTCCACCTCTGCCTTGGCCTCTGGCGTAACATCGATCTCGACTTCAACCTCGACCTTTTCCCCTAGTCGTAGCTGCCAGTGGGTCCTCCGGCTACAAATATTGTGTGTGTTCTCGCCATCTGAGAGAGATAAATAATAGAAGGGTTCCATCATCAATGCCAGAATCAAATCGCACGATAGAGAAGGAAAGAAGTTAAACTTTCTTCCTAAACTCCATAGCCTCTGGAAGATAAGTACAGACGTCTCCGTAGCGATTCCCCAAATTTTGCTAAGCTTGCTCGTGAATCGTGAGGCCTAGGCAACCTAGTGCTCTGATACCAAATTGTAACGGCCCAGAATTCCCACCCTCGGGATCGTGATAGCTCCTAACATTTCACTTGATAGGCAAGCCAACATTAGAATACTTTTAGCTATTTTAATCAATTCCAATTAAATAATAACTAAGAAACTAAGTAAATAGAAATAGAGCGAGAAAACCATACCAATAGTGATACCTCGCTCTGCAAGCAAATCCAAGCTCAACCAGGGCCTTTCCTCTAAAAATCGCCTTCGAACCATCTGAATATAACCAAAATCGGCTTAATATCAACAAACAATACGAGGACAATCAATTACAATACATAAAGCTAAGATCTTTACACTTTTCTCAAAAAGTATAAACCCTAGGCCCGTTTGCCAAAACCCGAGATCCGGACCAAAACCCACTTGCACATTCATACCCAAGCCCGATTATGTTTAGTTTCGAAATTCGACCTCAATTTGAGATCTAACTCTCAATTTTACAAAATCCCAATTTTTCCTAAATCCCTAATTTTCTACCATGAAAAAACATAGATTAAGGTTAGAAATCAATAGGTATTGATGAAAATAGAAAAAAACGAGTTGAAGTACACTAACCTATGAAGTGGTGATGAAATTTATCTTCAAAATAGCCCCTAGTCCGAGATCCAATGAGAAGATGGAGAAAAATGGGTGAAATCCCATCTTTGGGATATTTTAAATCACTGGCGTCAAGTTTTCATCGCGTTCGCGAAAGACCTGACGTGATCCCGAAGCACTGGCCCAAATGTCCTTCTAATCGCGTTCTCGACCCAATGATTGCATTCACGTAGAACACTATCCCAACTCCCCCTAGAATCCCACAAGCCTTCGTGTTCGCGCGTGGGCGTTCGCGTTCGCGTTCGCGAAGGGTAAGTCCCCTAAAGCTTCGCGTTCGCGACACGCTCTCTGCGTTCGCATAGGGTGAATCCATCCTTAGCCCAGGTTGCTCTTCGCGATTGCGAGAGTAGCTTCGCAATCGCGAAGAAGGATACACTAGGTAACAACAGACTCCAAACTCTAAGTTCAAATGGTCCGTAGCCTATCCAAAACTCACCTGAGCCCCTCGGGATCCAAACCAAACATGCAAACAAGTGCAATAACATCATACAAATTCGCTCTCGCGATCAAAACATCCAAATAACACCTCGAACTACGAATTCGACACCAAAACAAAAGAAATTTTCAAAGAAACTTAAGAACTTTCAATTTTTCAACCGGACGTCCGAATTACGTCAAATCAATTCCGCATTGCACCAAATTTTGCAAATAAGTCATAAATACATAAACGAACCTATACCAAGTTTCGGAACCGTAATCCGAACCCTATAGCAACAAGTTAAAATATGGTCAAACTTAGGAATTCTTTAAACCTTTAAATTGCTAGTTTTCAACAAACTACGTCAAATCAAGTTAGGGACTTCCGAATTCGATTCCGAGCATATGCTCAAGTTTCAAATCACGATACGGACACATCGGAACCATCAAAATATTGATCCGTGTACGTTTACATAACGCATTGACCGTAGTCAACTCAAATGAGTTTTTAAAGCTAAATTTCATTGTTTCATAGATTTTTCACATAAAAGTTTTCCGAAAAAAGATACAGACGACGCACGCAAATTGAGAAAGGCTAAATGGCTCTATTCTAGGTTTCGAAACATAGAAATGAATGTTAAACCGAAAATGACATATCAAATCATTACAAGTCAACATATAATGTCTCCACCGCCTCTTGGCGGAACATGTCATCTGAAACACTACAAAATTGACCCCATTGGTCTCAACTATACCCATGTTCCTCAACTCCTCGTGGTAGCGGTCTTGATAATCCTGTGGGTCCTCAGAAGATGCACCACTGAAATGAATAGGGAAGAGCTTGGTAAGCTTGTCCAACCTCATCAGGGCCTCAGAAGACATAGCGGGCCTATCACTGGCTTACACCACAACACTCGGCTAAACTACCCCAACTGGTAGGGCTGTTGGATTCTATTACTAGGGAGTCACCTGCTTCGAGGTATGGGTAGTGGGAGTTTGTGCTCCTCTTAGAGACGGCTAGTATCATCGGAAATGTACCAGTTTGGGCCACACTCTACATAAGGCCTATCAAATGGACTAGAGCGTCCTGAAGTACTGGTGTGGCTATGAACCTCTCCGGGACCTGAGCTGGTCTGATGGGTACACTCTAAGCTGGAACCTCCTCTTCAACATCTACCTAGAGCTCCACTACGGGTGTTAGTGCTCGAGCTCTATTTTGAGCTCCACCTCTGCCTTGGCCTCTGGCGTAACATCGATCTCGACCTCGACCTCAACCTTTGCCCCTAGTCGTAGCTGCTAGTGGGTCCTCCGGCTACAAATGTTGTGTGTGTTCTCGCCATCTGAGAGAGATAAATAATAGAAGGTTCAATCATCAATGCCAGAATAAAATCGCACGATAGAGAAGGAAAGAAGTTAAACTTTTTTCCTAAACTCCATATCCTCTGGAAGATAAGTATAGATGTCTCCGTAGCGATTCCCAAGATTCTGCTAAGCTTGCTCGTGAATCGTGAGGCCTAGGCAACCTAGTGCTCTGATACCAACTTGTAACGGCCCAGAATTCCCACCCTCGGGACCGTGATGGCGCCTAACATTTTACTTGATAGGCAAGCCAATGTTAGAATATTTTTAGCCATTTGTAATAATTCCAATTAAATAATAACTAAGAAACTAAGTAAACTGAAATAGAGCGAGAAAACCATATCAATAGCGATATCTATATACAATCCTAGAACTAGTATCATAAGTGTACAAGCGGCTAGAATAATACAAATAATGGTCTGAATGAAAGTAAAACTTTCTGAAATGAATTAAACAACTATGATAAGGTAGAAACGGACTTCAGGGCTGTGAACACCAAGCATTTGTTCCTCAAGTATCCATTAGGAAAACAATCCGAGCAATCTACTAACCACTACTAGAACCGACTCCAAAATCTGCGCAAGAAGTGCAGAGTGTAGTATGAGTACAACCGACCCCATGTACTCAGTAAGTGCTGAGCCGAACCTCGACAAAGTAGTGACGAGGCTAAAACGGGTCACGTACAATAACCTGTACGCAGTATACTAATAATAACATAAAAGGAACGCAGAAAAAAATAAGGAGTTAACTGATGAAAATAAATTCAATCCTCAAAATCAGTAAAACCAGAAACATCAATCCTTGGAATATCGTATGAAGACACTGAAAGCTAACACAATGCAACAATGAATATAAAACACACAATCCGTTGTAGCGCGCAACCCGATCCCACCGTACAAACACAATCCTCCCTTATTCCACCATATTAATATCTAGAATAACATGTAAAATTCATTGCGACGTGCAATCCGATCCCACCATATCAATATCAATCCTCCCTTATTCCACCTATTGTGGTGTGCAACTCGATCCATAAATAAAATTAATAAATGAAATCAACTCAATAAATCAATTCACAAGAATAGGTACGATTAAAGAATATGAAAGCAAAGCCATAAAAGAACCTCGTACCAAGTCAAAGAATGCTCCAACTAATAAAAGTAACAAGACAAGCCAAATACAAGACAGTTAAAGTGTACAAGTAAGACAATTAAGGCAAGTAACAATTAATCATGGAAGCATGGAAGAAACGATTATTTTAATACGAGAATAAAGAGTGACAAGTAGCAAGTTAAGGCATAGAAAGAAATTTAAAGCATGCGTTAGTTAAGACATGGAATAAAATAATTAATGAAATACGGGAAAGCATGAAAACAACTACTTTGACGGCGTATACACACTCGTCACCTCGCATATACGCCGCTACACATGTAATTCACATAACACATAGTTCAAGCGTTCCTAATTTTCTCAAATCAAGGTTCCCAACACTTACCTCGCTTTGCAAGCAAATCAACACTCAACTAGGGCTTTTCCTCTACAATTCTCCTCCGAACCAACCGAATCTAACCAAAATCTATTTAATATCAACAAACAATACTAGAAAAATCAATTACAGTACATAAAGTTAAGATATTTACATTTTTCTAAAAAGTCAAAAAAAGTCAACCCTCGGTCTGCTTGGTCAAAACCCGAGATTCGGAACAAAACCCGATTTCCCATTCACCCCCAGCCTGGTTATGTTACTTTGTTCGAAATCCGACCTCAATTCGAGATCTAAATCCCAAATTTATAAAAAAAATCTCTAATTCTACCCAAATTCCTAATTTCTACCATTAAAATCCTAGATTTAATGTTGAAAACACTTGAAAAGTAAAGAGTAATTGAAATAAAATAGATTAAAATTTCTTTTCAATGAATTTAGGAAGAAAACCTCATGGAAAAATTGCCTCTTGAGTGTCTAAGGTTAAGAGTTTATGAAAAATGAGTTAAACCCCGCATTCTCAGCTTTTTGTCCAAGCACAGATGTCGCAATGTGACTTGGGTTCGCGATTGCGAACCCCGGAAATGCGAAAAAATCCCATCTCTGCTTTCATCGCATTTGCGATGAATTTTTCGCAAATGCGAACTTGGACATGACGCAAAAACGACTTAGTGATCGCAACTGTGACCAACACCCAGGCCAGGCCATCATCGCAAATACGAACTTTTCAGGCCATTGTGCTCTTCGCAAATGCAATCATGAAGCTCGCAAATGGGGCTGTCGCAAATGAGACTAATTTCCCGCAAATACGAGATCTGAGCATCAGCATAAAATCTGATCTCCCATGAACTCTCCGAAACTCACACGAGCCCTCGGGGGTCTAAACCAAACATGCACACAGATGAAATAACATCATATGACTCGCTTGCAAGATCAAAATACCAAAATAACATCTAGAACTATGAATCAGACACCAAAACGAATGAGATTTTCAAAGAAACTTAAGAACTTTTAATTTTTCAACCGGACGTCCGAATCACGTCAAATCAATTCCGTTTTGCACCAAATTTTGCAGCTATGTCATAAACACTAAAATAAACATATACCAATTTTCGGAATCAAAATCATAACAGTTAGCAACAAAGACAACCTACTGTCAAACATAGAAATTTTTTAAACCTTTAAATTGCTAGTTTTCAACAAATAACGTTAAATCAAGTCAGGACTTCTGAATTCGATTCCGGACATACTCTCAAGTCCCAAATTAGGATACGGACCTACCGGAATCGTCAAAATACTGATCCGTGTCCTTTGCACAAAACATTGATCGTAGTCAACTCAAATGAGTTTTAATGCAAAATTTCATATTTTCTTTAGTTTTTCACATAATTTTTTTCTGAAAAATACGGACTGCACGTGCAAATCGAGAAAGGCTAAATGGAGTTACTTGAGGTTTCGGAACACAGAAATGAAGGGAAAATCGACAAATGACCTATCGGGTCATCACAATCTTGCTGCTATTTATAATGGTATAATACCTGAATAATTTGTGAATATATATTTTATTTATCAAAAACTGTATTCTCACAATTCAGAATCTTTAGTCCGTTGCAAGTATTTAACCAATTGATATTCTTAAGTTGAGAACATGAAAATAGCAGAATGCGAATACTGGAAAACTTCACTTGCGAAAAACAGCAGTGAAACAGAAATGAAAGTACAACAGCCTTAATTGTTAGCTTCATACAAGATTGAAATTAACATTATTAGTTGCTTGGGAGAGGAAAGAAAGATCAATAGTGTTGTTAATATATTTGGAATGTGAGTAGTTATTCTATCTAGATCACTTTGTCGTTTCCTTTAATCGTAAATTTTATTTTTAAGGTGTAACCTTTCATATTTCTTTAACACTAGGTGGGGATATATAAGTTTTATCGTCAGTATTTATATAAATAATACAATTAATTGACCAGTTTTTTGTCCCTTTTCAAATACCAGTATGAAATCAATTGTTGAACGATATAATAAAACGAAAGATGAGCATCACCAATTGCACAATCCAGTTTCAGAACTGAAGGTAATATTTTCATCACTCTACTACTCCTTTATGCATGTGCTTGGATGTTTCGCTATATACGTGCTAGAAATTTTCATCTTGTCATGTTTTTGAGATATATAGTTGTGTTAAAGTAGGAAAATAATTAGTGATCATATGCAAAATTAACTCTTTTTTTTTTTTAATTCCCCTTTGAACCTTATTTGCTAAAGCTATTGCTTTTTTAGTGACCCAAACCTACGACCCTGAGGTTGTTGGCGGGGGTGGTGATCATGCGAAAATAACTTAAGAGAGTTGATTTACTTGAATTAGGGCTCTTTGACCAATACCAGCACTTCAACATCTGAAGTAGAATATCACTGTCCCTTTGACTACTACTCTATATATAGTCCTATTAGATCCACACAAGGAATGTGATAGAACTTGTTGTGTGGTGCATTTGAAAACGGGTAGTCCAAGTCCTGTACAATGAAGAGGAACGTAACGAACTATTTTTTAATGGAATTATGTCAGAGAAAGAAGCAGAATATAGGCTAAGAGCCTATTGAATGGTAACAAATGGTAGGTCTGAATCCATAAATTTAAAGATATAATAGGTTCGTATGCTAAGAGCCTTAAAGATTGAACCCATAAAGTTTAAATCCTGAATCCACATCTGTTTAGGACCACGTTAAAGCAACTCCATTTCGAAAAGCATAAGCTAGTATTCATGTTACTGTACTACTTCTCATGAGTTATATGGAAAGAGAACAAGACACTTTATACAAGGTGTTATGAAGAAAGAATCATGAAATATTTGAATTTTGCAATGTGTAATGACCATAAAGAACAATGGAACCAATAGAGAATTCTTAACAATTTTATAGAAATGATAATTGAGGAAGCTATAAATAAAATTAATATAAAGAGGGTATATGGTGCACCGTACTGACCTTTTATATGATGAATTCTGTCAAATACCTTTAAAACAATATTTAACATTTAATACATCTACATAAATTCTTTTTTCAAATGTTTCCAATCAAATAATGTACTCAATAGAATAAAAACATTGTGTATATCCACTAATCCGCTAAATTCTAATTACTCCGTGTTAAGTACCCTTGCTTCTATGAGTGGTCTACAAGTTTGTACTCTATACTACTCAATGAAAAGTCAATTACTCCCTCCGTTTCAATTTATGTGAGCCCATTTGACTGGACACGGAGTTTAAGAAAAGAGAGAAGACTTTTTAACTTGTGGTGTAAAATGAGGCACATATATTTTGTGTGGCTATAAATCATTGCATAAAGATAAATTGTTTCCAAATAAGGAAAGAGGTCATTCTTTTTGGCACGGACCAAAAAGGAAATAGATTCACATAAATTGGAACGGAAGGAGTATATTTATTTACGCTACCTTGTAATTGACTTTTCATTTTCAAATGTTTTTAATGAAGTGTAAATCATGGGGGCACATGATTGGATGTCCAAATGTAATTGGAAATTAGTGTGAAAGATATAGGCTATTGCACATGAACTCTTCCTTTTAAAATTGTTTGTAAATTCATCGTCAATCTATACTATCTTGAAAAGATATTCTGATAAGAAAGAGATGCAGAGGCATCCCGCGGTTTACTTAACCCACTATACTAATCAAGTAGTATTGAAAAGAAAGAAAAGAAAAAAGAACGCAACTAAATTAGTAGCAGAGGCGGATCTAGAGCAGTCCAATGAGTTTAACTCACCATATTATTTTTTGATCGATCCACAATATATAGTACATATGCAAACAAAAAAGAGTTGCTTGTGTATACGTATGATAAAACGGATCATTCTGAATTCACTGACTATATTACTGAGTCTATTATGTGATAACTTTTTCTTCTTATCCATCATTCAAGATATTGAGCGAATTATTATATTATTGAGTCTATTAATTAAAACTTAAAATAAAGTAAAAGTAATCTACTCTGTTAACTAGTTTCCTAGATAATCGAAGACAGCTTCTTAATACATTCAAAATCTGGAGGAACTTACGTTTATACTACTGATACTGAAACTTGTACATTCACAATCCCTGAGTATTCTTGCTAGCTTTGGCAGAAAGAGGCAGCAATGTTGCGACAACAATTACAGGAACTGCAACAAAATCATAGGTAGTGTATTACTCTTGATACTTGAGGATATATAGTAGTCTTAATCAAGCATAATTCTAATCAACTAGCAAATAATAAACCAGGCAAGTCATGGGGGAACAGCTCTATGGGTTGACTATTAAGGACCTACAAAATCTGGAGAATCGACTAGAAACGAGCATAAGAGGCATCCGTATGAAAAAGGTCAGGAACCAACAAGACTCGCGCAATAATATACATCTTGGATTGCTGGAATTGAAAAACTCACTAATGTCCTTTGATTTGTGCAGGAGCAAATATTACATAATGAGATTCAAGAGCTATCTTGGAAGGTAATACAAAATAGTAGTAGCAATTTTCATGTTTCATCACATGAAGAAGAGATTGGAAAAGGATAAAAATATCGTTAATCTGATGTCTTGACTATGTTCCTATGTTTACTAACTCACACAGGGAAGTCTAATGCATCAAGAAAATTTGGAACTCGTCCAGAAGGTGAGTAATGAAAAGTGAATAAGAATATTAAAGAGAAAGACATAAAAAATGTAGGGGTTTCTGAAATATGAAAAAGATTAGTATATTTATATATCTAAAACATTTTTTTTCCTTTTATACAAAAAAATTCTACTACTAAATATTTTTTTTAAATACCTATAAAACTATTATTAATGGGGCCACTCAAATTCGGGGCCTAAGACACAAACCTTGTAATAACATTAGAGCCGGACCTGGTTTAAACATTAAATGCGAGTAAATTTTTTCCCTATTCTTTCTGCCATTAAAAAGTAATGAGTCAAAAAAGAATTTCACAGGCTATTGGTACAAGGGATGCAAATGAATTGAATGGAAACAGCACTACTCCATATTACTTCACAGTTAGTAGGGAAGTGCATGCCCCCATCCATCTGCAATTAAGCCAAATTGAGCCACACAATTTTGCAAGAGTAATATCTAACCAAAGGTAAATCTTTTTTCCTTTTATTAGCAATTGCGAATCAAACTTCAATAAACAAATTGATGCGAAACTAATGTCCTTTGATTTTTCTCAAAGCAAAACAAAATGCCTTACTCCAATAATATTGATCAACTATTTCCTACCCTTGGTTTCTAATTCATTAAACTAAATGATTCTGAACACGTAAAAATATATGAGACACAGAGCATGTAGTTTCACTCGTAGTTAACAATAGATTTAACTTACATACATTGACAATGCAATTTTTCTTATGCTATAAGTGTATTTTAACTTATTGTAGCAGATAAGATATCTTATTTTCTAGGTTATTAATCCTATTTTTTATGAACGTTTTTCTGTAATTATCTTTTAAATGGCCTGATAACTTAAAAATTCTATCAGAAAGAATTTCCTTCAATGCCAACGTACCATTCTTGATTGGCTTATCTTAGATAAAATGGCTTTTGATCTTTTACAGGTAAAAGTTTGCCAAAAATAAAGGCAAATGACTGAAAAGTTAGAATTACTCATCAGCAGCATACAGAAAAGGGCAACAAAAGTTATACTGGGGTTTCAGTGATTAAATATTGTGGTGTTGTCATGTAGTAACAAAGGGAGATCATAATTATGATGTATTGTACTATATATATATATATATGTTACTCATACTAAATGGGAATTATATGTAAAATCCAAGCTGCAATACATTTCGAGCATTTGATGCTTCATACTAACAAAGCACAAGTTCATCATATGGCAAAACTCTTTTTCTGAGAATATCTTACAGAATGAAGGAAATAGTTACCTCTAACAGAAACTCGGACACAAAAACATCAAATATAAGTAACATCGAATGTCAACATAATTTTTGATGGATTTGTGACGGACAATTCATCGGCGTGGATGAAAATTGCGACGGGAAACTTTATCATAGAAATTTCAATTTTTAACGACCACAAACTATTTTTTTGGAAAGTAAAAATATTTCTTCATGAAAGGAAAAAAGGCCACCTAACTTCTTTTTCTTTTCCAGATCAAACCCAAAAGAAACTTGATAAGAATAGCAGGAGCCAAGAGACAACCGGTGATAATATTTCGACAGAGTTGTTTATAACTAATCAATAGGTCACTGACACTTCTTAATTACCAAAATATAAGATGCCACTTGACGCTTCATGTGGATCATGGCTACAAAAGAAAAAATCATTGCGTACTACTAATACTTTTTCCACCTGAAAAGTCAACGTGGATTGTTTTACCGTTACACCAAAAAGTTTGTACCAATATTTGAAAATAGTACAACTTTTGACAAAGATGGATCCAGAATTTTAAATGTATAAGTTCCTAAAGAAATCTCAAGTTAATATATAATAATAACCTGAAATGAATCCAGAATTTAAATTTATGGGTTCAATCTATAAAGTTCTCACTATTGAACCCAGTATGTTCGTAAAGTTATGGGTTCATATCTACTATTTGTTGCATTTTTCGTGATTTTTATAGATAAATTTATGATATGTGCCGAAAGTACTAGGTGTTGGTGGTGAAAAAAAGGGTACACGTTAGAATGCTGACATGACATGTGGGACAATGATACATCGACATGTGGCTTTCTTAATTAATAGGGAAGAGAAGGCACGGGAAGAAATACTCACGATATGGTATCGGGCCTAATAGTTGGCAAGGAATAAATAAGGACGGAATGAATAAAGGATAAAAAGAAGGAAAGATACATGAACCAGAAGTAAGTAAGGAAAAAGAATCAGAATAGATATGAGGCATTTATAGCAATAAATACGCCAGTTATAGATATCGGAAATAATGGACAATTAATATCATTAATGCCTATAATCAACCCAAATTATGTGAAAAAAACCGTTACTATTGTATATTTCTGTATAAGGACACAAAATTTTATTTGTAGAGACAGATCTGAGACAATATTGAAATATACTCTTTACTTTTCTGCTTTCCCGAAATTCTCTACCTTGACTTTGCAATTTGTCTATTAATTATTTCCTTAGTTATTCTTATTATTTTCCTTTAATATCTTTGAGAAAGTGAAGTAAAACTTGGTTATCAGTAACCTGTTTTCTTCTAAAATTAGATTTTGATCAAAAGACATATTTTTTGGTTAAACAAATTGGTTCCGTTACCGGGAATCTGATGATCTATTCACTTTTCAAATTCACTTTTCTGACAAACAATCATGTCAACTGCCAACGACAATAACCAATTGAACCAACAGGAGGGCCGAACTCCACCAATCTCTTCATCACAAGAATCTCCTCAACAGCCATGAGAGAGAACACCTCAAAGATCAACATCACATACGAATGATCAACATGGGGACGAGCAGACTGCCAAGGACGCATTGAAATAATTAATTGCAGAACACGTCACCAGCGCCCTTCAAGCTTTTGTTAGTGGATTGCCAACTGCGCCACTAACTCCTTCTCCAAACAATACCGCGACTATAGAAAACCCACGCTCGAGACTCGCTAATTCAGGAAGCGGAGGGACTCCCAGTGAATCTCGTGATGGAAGGTCAGGTACACCAAATAATTCTGATTTACAAAGTTTGGTACTAACTTTGCAGAGGCAGCTGAAGGAGCAGAATGAACGTACAGAACAAATACCTGGCGTACCACCCGTAATTAAAGGAGTGAATATTGATAAATGTTCACAACAGCCCGGAAGCTAAGTGCAACACCTTTGTTGATTCCTAAGAGTTTAAAATGCCTAATATTCCAAAGAATAATAGAACAACCGACCCACGAGATCATGTAACTGCGTTTACAACTGGCGTGAAAGGCAATAATTTTACCAAGCAAGAAATTGAGTCGGTGTTGGTCAAAAAATTTGGCGAAACACTCACGAAAGGAGCAACATGATATTCTCTCTTACCAGAAAATCTATTGATTCTTTTGCTGAGCTTGCAAATTCATTTATAAAAGCACATTTGGGAGCTCAAAAAGTGGAGAACAGGATGGAAGACATCTTCAAAATAAAAGGAGATACAGAGTTTCTCAGGGAATATGTGGATAGATTTCAACGTGAAAGGATGATGCTACCGCGAGTACCTGATAATTGGGCGGCCATGGCATTTGCAAGTAACTTAAATGAAAAAAGCTCAGAATCCATGAGGTGACTCAAGGAAAGCTTACGAGAATTCGCTGCTACAACATGGAATGATATGTACAATAGGTACAACACGAAGTTGGGGATAGAATAAGACACGATCACTCGGGTAATGGGTGATGAAAGAACAAGTTTGAGGCGACCAGAATCTGAAGAAAAAGTCCGGTAAAAATAGGTACGAACCTTACATTGGACTAGCAGGACGGGATTCACGCTCTAAACAAGAAAACCCACGGTATGATTCTAGATCAAGGCATAGAGATGTGGGTTCATCATCCAAATACGGAAAAGAGCGAGATGCGCGAGACAATAATGCTAATACAAATGCAAAGAATGGTGATTATAGTTTCAATATTAGCACTTCTGAGTTGGTAGATGTTTTAAGAAGTATGGGAGATAAGGTGCGCTAGCCAAAAGAAATGATATCGAACCCTAGCATAAGAAATCTAGATTTCTTGTGCGAGTTTCATAATGACCATGGCCATAAAATAGCAGATTGCAGATTGTTACAAGGTGAAGTAGAGCATTTGTTAAAATAAGGTTATTTAACTAACTTGTTCAGTGAGAAAGGTAAGAAATCATATATGAAGAATAGACAGGAGCCTCTAAAACCTCCATCACCAAAAAGAACGTTTAGCGTGATAAGAAGGGGAGAAGAGGTCAATAGTGTGAGATATACGGCTGCAAAAAAGATGTCAAAAGTCACGGTTACCGTAAGAAGCGAGTTCACCAAGTTTTGGAGGAAGATAATATAATGTTTGATGATGCAGATGCAGATGGCTTGATAATCCTTCACAAAGATGCATTGGTAATATCTTTACTTGTACATGATGCTAATGTGAAATGAGTATTGATTGATCTAGGTAGCTCGTAAATATTATTCTTCTGAGGGTTGTAAATGAGATGCAAGCTGATAACAAGATGGTGCCCAAAGCACGTACCTTATCTGGATTCGACAATTCAAGCGTTGTCGCAAAAGGGGAAATAGTGCTTACCACATTTACAGAAGGAGTTATCAAGGATACGAAATTCCAGGTGATAGATATGGACATGGCTTATAATATGATTCTTGGCAAGACGTGGATTCATGATAGGGATGTTGTACCGTCTACTTTACATCAAGTTATTAAGTTTCCTTCGCAATGGGGGAATTCGACAAATCCGTGGAGATCAGCAAGCTTCTAAAAGTATCAATTCAGTTAGAGATTCGAGCACAGTGAACGATGATGCAAATAAGAAATAGCAACTACAGAATTCAGTTGAGGCCACAAAAACACAAACCTCAACTGAGAACGGACAGACAGATGTAAATTCAAGACTTGATGTCATTCAAGAACCAGAGGAGAATGAAAATATCAAAACAACAATTGAAAAACTCGAGGCTATCACACTTTCGAGCAGTGGCCAGATAGAAAAGTTTATATTGGAATGAAGCTAAGCTCGAGAATGAAAGGTAAACTTGTCAAATTTTTACAATCTTACGCAGATTCCTTTGTTTGGTCGCATTCAGATATGATAGGTATACCACCGGAGGTGATGACCCACAAGCTGAACGAAATCGTATCCACCTGTCAAACAGAAGAAAAGGAAGCAAGGATCCTTCAAAAATCAGGTATCCAGGATGAGGTACAAAACTTTTGAAAATTGAGTCAATACGAGAGGTCAATATCCTAACTAGCTAGCTAATACTGTAATAGTACCAAAAACAAATAGGAAATGGCGAATTTATGTAGATTATACTGACTTAAATAAAGTTTGTCCTAAAGATTCATTCCCTTTACCGCACATAGATCAACTAATTGATTCTACTGTAGGACATGGGTTGTTGAGTTTTTTAGATGCCTATACAAGATATAATCAGATAAAGATGGACACTTTAGATGAAGAAAAAACTTCCTTTATCACACACAGGGGGACTTACTGTTATAAAGTCATGCCTTTCGAACTAAAAAATGCTGGATCCATGTACCAAAGATTGATTACAAAATGTTTCAAGAACACCTGGGAAAGACTATGGAAGTCTACATCAATGATATGCTATTCAAGTCCGCACAGGTAGGAGATCATATCCAACGTTTGTCAGACACTTTTCATATTCTCCGCAAGCTCAATATGAGGTTAAATCCCAAAAAATGTGCCTTTGGCGTGGCATCAAGTAATTTTTTAGGTTTTCTTATTTCTAACCGAGTATTGAAGTAAATTCTAACCGAGTATTGAAGTAAACCCTGCATAGATCAAAGCCATTGAGGAGATACCAGACACACTCACAAGAAAAAAGATGTGCAGAGGTTGACAGGTATGATAGCAGCTTTGGGAAGATTTATTTCTAAATCCTCGGAGAAGAGTTTAAAGTTTTTTTTAGTATTGAAAAAGCAAAACCAATTTGAGTGGATTGATAAATGTCAACAAGCTCTCAAAATCTAAAAGCATACTTGTCAAAATCCACCCTTTATTGGCTAAACCGAATTAGGGAGAAAGGCTACTTATCTATCTCGATGTATCAGTAATGGCGATAAGTGCAGTATTGGTACGAGAAGACAAAGGTAAACAATCTTCAATTTATTATGTTAGAAAATCTTTGTTGGATGCTGAAACTCGATATCCTCACTTAGAAAAACTTTTTTTAGCATTAATTCATCTAGAAAGTTGGGCTGTATTTTCAGTATCACCCTTTCTCTGTAATGACCGTTTACCCTCTAAGGAATATATTGCATAAGGAAGAACTGTCAAGAAGGTTAGCTAAATGGGCTATAGAACTCAGTGAATATGATATTGTGTACCAACCTAGAACTGCGATAAAATCACAAGTTTTAGCTGATTTTGCGGCGGATTTTAGTGCAGGGATAGTTCCTGAAGTAGAAAAGAAACTATAGGTATTCAGCGAATCTAATCCAGGTACTTGGACCCTATTTACTGATGGATCCTCAAATGTTAAAGGAGTGGGTTTAGGCATTGTTCTAATCCCAACTTCGAGGGAAACCATAAGGCAAGAAATAAAGTGTCATCCCATTACTAACGATGAAGCAAAATACGAGGTTGTAATTGCAGGTCTGGAATTGGAATGAGAACTCGGAATAGAGCAAATTATAATCAAAAGTGATTCGCAGCTAGTGGTTAACGAGATGTAGGGGACATACATAGCTAGTGAGGTGCGAATGCATCAATATTTGGAAAAGGCACGAGAATTAATCAGACAATTTCAATCGTGGAAAATCGTGAAAATACCCAGGGAAGAAAATGCGGACCAGACGCACTAGCTTATCTCGCATCTGTTACATAAATAACAAATATGGAAAATGCTACCATAATACATTTCATTCATTCGGCACTCGACCAAGATAGAAATTAGGTAAATTTTAATAATTTAACTTGGGATTGGAGAAATGAATTTGTTAATTTTCTAGAGTACGAAATTCTACCTGAAGGCAAGAAAAAGGCTTAGTCACTTCGACGAAAAGTTGTCCGTTACTATTTGGTTCATGAAAACCTGTATCAAAAGATGTTCGGAGGGCCTTTAGGAAGATGTTTAAGACCTTCTCAAAAAAAATATGTGATGAGAGAAGTACATGAGGGGTACTATGGAAATCACGCAGGAGGAAGATCCTTGGTAAAATCTCTAATAAGAGCAGGATATTATTGGCCAAAAATGGAAAAAGATGCGGAAAGATTTGTGGCCAAGTGTGACAAATGCCAGTGATATGGCAATAACATGCATCGCCCAGCGAAGCTATTACATCCGGTTATTTCACCATGGCCTTTTATGAAGTGGGGGTTGGATATCGTGTGTCCACTACCACAAGCTAAAGGAAAGGTACTGTTTTTATTAGTATTAGCGGATTATTTTACCAAGTGGGTAGAAGCAGGTGCCTTCAAACAAGTGTGGGAGAAAAAAGTCAGGGACTTTATTTGGCAAAACATTATATGCCGGTTCAAAGTTCCAAAAAAATCATATGTGACAATGGCCCACAATTCATAGGCATGAAAATCACATAATTTTTTCAAAGTTGGCAGATTAAAAGGATAACTTCAACACCTTAAAAACCTTGAGGCCAATGGACCAGCCGAATCGACAAATAAAGTTATTATTAATAACTTGTAGAAAAGATTAGAGGTGTCAAAAGGTAAGTGGCCTGAAGTGTTACCAGGAGTCTTATGGGCTTATCGAACGACAGCAAAAATATGTATGGGAGAGACTCCATTCTCACTTGTTTATGGTGTTGAAGCTTTAATTCCAGTTGAAATAGGTGAACCAAGTACAAGATATACACAAGCAATTGAGGAATCAAATGAGGAAGAAATGCAAATAAATCTAGATTTGCTTGATGAAAGGAGGGAAGCGGCTCTAATAAGAATGGAAGCTCAGAAATAAATTATTGAGCGACACTACAACTAGAAAGCTCATCTTAGATACTTCAAGATTGGGGACTTCGTCCTCAAAAAGGTTTTTCAATCAACAAAAGCAACCAATGCAGGGAAGTTGAGTCCAAATTGGGAAGGACCCTATTAAATTCGAAGCATTGCTGGAAAGGGAGCATATGAGTTGGAAAAAATGGAAGGCAAAGCACTCCCATCAAATTGGAATGTTATTCATTTAAAGAAGTATTACTTCTAAGCAAAGGAAGTATAACGACTCGACTGGTTGTTTTGCTTTATAGAACCCCTTTCCCCTAAATAAGACTTCACGTACTTGCTCTTACTGATTTATGACTTGCGTGGATAGTTGGTTCGGGATTTGGAAGAGTTTGGGTTGAAATCGAAATACTTGGTTCCTTAAGGTTGTCTTAAAAGGCCAAGTTTGACTTTGGTCAACATTTTGAGTAAACTCCCTATGAATCAGGATTTGAAGGTTCCAACATGTTCGTCTGATGATTTCGGACTTGGGCGTATATCCGGATCGGGTTTTGGATGACCCGGGACCATTTTGGCGCCTAATAGTGAAAGTTGATTTTTAAAGGGTTTTGAAGTTATTTAAATTTGGTTTGGAGCGGGTTTTTGTGATATCAAGGTCCGAACGGAATTTCGAGACCGGGAATAGTTCCATAATGTCATTTAAGACTTGCACGCAAAATTGGTATCATTTCGAGTAGTATAAGTACATTTCGGCACATTGGAAGTAGATTGAAGAACTTGAAGTTCATAAGTTTGATTCAATTGGTTTTGGGCCGTGATTCTTAGTGTTAATGTCATTTCAAGCGTTCAGAGGTTCGAGAGAGTCCATTTTATGATTTCAAACTTGTCGGTATGTTTGGGCAGGGCCCCGGGGGCCCTAAGCGTCAAACGGATGAGGCTCTAACTAAGCTAAAAATTTGAGAAGGAGTTGAAACTCCAGTTGCTGTCATAACCGCACATGCGGTTGGCTAGCCATATGTGCGAGCTCGCAGTTGCGGTTGAAGCATCGCAGATGCGGCCTAAGGATGGGAGCCCAAGTTCCACTGATGCGGCTCCTCTCTCGCAAAAGCGGAACTGCAGGAGCGGTCACCAGTCCACAGATGGGCCTCCAGCTAGCCCGACCCATTTTTGCAGAAGCGTACAATAGTCCGCAGAAGCGAGACCGCATGTGCGGAAATCGCTGAAGGTAGTGGCCTTCATTTAATACGGGAGTTTGTCTTTTTTGACTCATCTCACTCCATTCTTGGGCGATTTGGGAGCTTCAAAATGGGAGATTTCAACCTAGCCTTATGAGGTAAATAATTTCTACTTAATGCGAGTTTAATACATGGTTTATGGGTAGATTAGAACATGTAAATTAGTGAAAATTATGGGTTTAGAGTAAAACCTAGGATTTTGACAAAAATAAGATTTAACTACGAAATTTGTTATGCAATATAGTAGAAATCATATATTCTTGATCCTAAGGTTATGGGTAACAACTTTGTTCAAAAGTTTTCGGGATCCGGGCACGTGCGCCCGGGGATGAATTTTAGGAACCTTGCGTTTATGGTTGGGAAATTACATTAATAGTTAGAATATGAACTCGTGATCATATATTGACTAGTTCTTACCCCATTTGAATAGTTTTGGATCGTTCAGCTCTAATTTGAGGGTTTGAGCACATTCTTGAGTTTGGAAGTAAGCTTTGGTACAAGGTAAGTCTATTTTCTAACCTTATAAGAGGGAATTAGCCCCATTGGTAAATTAAATAAATGTATGTACCTATCTATGGGTGCTACGTACGTACGTGATGACGAGAGTCCGTACGTAGTACTATTATGCTAATTCTCCGGTAGTTTAGGAACCGTATCATGCTATACTTGCAATGTTTGCGTCCTTACTATTTACTATAATTACTTAAGTCATGCTGAAAATTGGTAAAACAAATATAGACAGTAATACTCACTTACTTAAGAATTTGTCTTTATTGTAAATAGGCAATGTGTGCTTTCTTGAAAATAAATTATTATTTATGGATCGGGCCGAGCGTCTCGGTAGTGAGTAGATGCATCTATGGTTCGCGTCATTCGACCCTCTAGCAGTGCCCAGTTTAATATTATATTGGACAGGGTCGTACAACCTCAGCATAATCTGCGCATGTTATTTATTTAGAACTTCCCGTGAGTTATATTGCTTAAATGCTTTGAAACGAAAGTTGTTATATGATACGACTGAAATTGACATGTTGATTATGAAAGAATATCTTACTTCTCTCTGTTCTTAAATTGTCATTATTATTCATGCTTAGCGTAACATTTAAATTATATTATTATTGGCCCTAATGAGTGTCAAGTCGACCCCTCATCACTACTTATTCAAGGTTAGACTGGATATTTACTGGGTACATATTATTCATGTACTTATACTACTCTTCTGTACTTAATTGTACATGATCTGAGGCAGGTGCATCTAGCTACCCGCCCGACGCGCATTCCTGATTCTTGATCGAGATTTCACGGTGAGCTGCCCCCTTCTAAGTCGTTCAGCAGCATACCAGAGTCTCTACTTTTGTTATTTATATCTATTCTATTTCAGGCAGTAGGATAGTTATATTTTTTTGTACATTCTACTAGTTGCCCTCATACTTGTGATACTAGATCCTGGCACAAACATCAGTAGACTATTATTTTTGGGTTGTAAAAATTATATTCATGATTTCCTCTAGTGGTTCTTGCATTGGTTGTCTTGAAATTTCATTAAGTACTAAATGCTTAAATTTAAGTAAAATTTGTGGCTGAAAATTCTTAAATAAAAATGAAAATCACTAGGTTGTTCACAATTGGCTTGTCTAGCGGCGGATGCTGGACGCCATCACGACCTGATATGGAATTGGGTTGTGATAGGAAGTACCCACGATCAGTTATCACTCACATATGATTTTAATTTTGTTGTTTTTAATTATACTAATAATTTTAGATTATAGTAAAAAAGCTAGCCCTTACCAAATGATGTTATTGACCCGAAAGACACGAGGAATACTGAATTATTCTTGGTCTAGGTTACAACCCTTCTGGTGGAGAAAATGGGTTAAGCAGTCATCATCTAAATGTATACTTCCGAATCCCGTGTATATTTTCCTTTTCAGGGAATGAACCAAAGGAAAAAATAATCCAGTGCTCGAGATTTCATACTTCAAGGTCTAACACTGGGGGGACTATATATATACGAAGAGGCAAAGAAGACAAAAAGTCAGAATTCAAGCCTGAATCAGCCTAAGAGCCAAATAGATCAAGCCTTCGAAAATCTTTGAAGAAACTCGAAAAACGGACACAAGATGGCTACAAGATATACTCCAAGTTCTTATGAGTTTTTAGTTTAAGGTCAATAATTAGTCACGGGAAACCTGTTACAAATAAAGCAGTTTGTGAAAGAGTTATAAATATTGTTAGATAAATGAATAGTGATGTACAAAATTTGAAAGTTCAAAGCATAAAACTTCCTCAAGTTATTTCTTTTTCTACTTCTTTCATATATTTACACCAATATAAAGATGAGACGTCATCTTTATTAGTGTCGCTTATAAAAGGGCCCTCTTTTATTAAATTTCGTATCTATCAGAATCACGGACTGTTAAAATATTTTTAATGCAAAATTGAATGTTAAAGAGTGGAACAAAAACTCAAACATCAAAATAGGCGGAAAGGAAAGCCGAAATTTATATTATAAACTTTGCAATAATTAAGGCACTTGTTTGTCATCAAACCCCAGAACAAGATAGGGTTAAACCAACAACTATTCCAAAAAGAAAAGAAAAACTTCCCACCAAAAAGTTCTAAACAAAACCATCAAGTAATAGAAAACATTAGGAGGCATCATCCACTGGAACATCAGTAATGGGAGCATCATTAACGGAAGTGGAGGGGTCAGCTCGAGAAGAAGAGGTTTGAATATTAGCTTCACCAGGAGCAAGTCCATCATCTTCGGGAATTCCATCTTCAGGTGAAGGAAAAATTTGACTCTGCTGAGCTTTTTTGATTGCCTCTTTAGTTTTAGCAATCTCAGCGTTAAGATCGAAACCCTCCTGGGTGGCTTCCATTAGAGTCTTGAGGCGATATTCAAAAACGCACTACTCACTTTAAGTGACAGCTTATCCTCGAGAGCTTCATAGTCTTTCTCCCACTGATCAATTTTGGGTATCAACTCCTCCTTTATTTTGGAAGCATCAAAAGCTGCCTTCAAAGGAGTAAGGGAACTTTCCAATAACTTAACCTTATCAGTAGAGGCACGGATATCTTCTTGAGTTTGAGTAAGTATTTGAACCAACTCTCCTGCATAATCCTCTTTCTGGTTAAGGAGTTCCCTCAGACTCCTTATCTTTTCGGTTGCCTTCGAAAGTTGCTTAGGAAATGAGGACTCAAGGATATCCTTATCCATACCAACTTGGATTGAAGAAGACTTTTAAATTGCTAACTCGGAAGCGATCACTTACATTTGTTACTGTAATGCATCTTCAAATTGCTCTTTCTAATTATCAGCCTCGGTGCGGTAATCAATATTTTGTTGGTTACCATGGACAATCCTTTTCATTAACTCAGTACCTATCAAATTGATCTATGAAAAAAAGGGTTATGGATAACATGAAAAAATAAGAAAGAGGGAGTAAAATTAAACTCAAACCTTCAGATATGAATGAACAATAGCATTCATCCAAGTGAACGAACTATGACTTTCCAACTTTGCCTTCTCCATGGTGCCTAGTAAAGGTTTCAAAAATACATCATCTTGACTTCAATAAGTTCCCGCCTTCAGGAACCTCGACAACAATTTTCTTCATCGCCTTCTTGCTACTGGAGGGATCAACCTCTATGTAAGAAGTAGTAGCAGTTGAAATGACAGATGTGAGCAATAACGGAGGGAGCATCACCAGCAACTTCAGGTAAGGGAACTCGAGGATAATCGGGGACTGACGTTAGAAAAGAGGTAAGGGATACTCCTCAGAAACCGGGTCAAAGGCTCTCTCACTTCCGAAGCCATGGGAAAATAATTGGTCAACAGAAGCAGGAGGAGGATCATTCACTTCTTCATCAGAGATCACTAACAGGGCATTTTCTAGCTCGTCCAAAGGTCTAGAGGGAGCTGAGCTTGATGGAGGGGTTGTTTTATCATCAGAAATAATGCGTCTCCTAACTCGGGTCCTACAAACCAAAAAAAAACGCTCGGGTTCTTCTTTACCCTTAGAGCCACCTGCTCCATCAACCTTTCTTTTTGAAGAAGAGCTCAGAATTCTTTCTTGTGCAAGACTCACGATAAGTCTTGTGGATGAAACAGAGGCAGGACTGACACCACGAATAAGAAATCCTAGTAAAGGAAAAAGGCATGGTAGGGAACTCTTAAATTAGCAAAAGAGTGAAAGAAAATAAACTAAGCAGGAAAAGTACCGTGTGCCTTAACTTTCCAGCCGAATCTCCGTGAGAGATATTTCCAAGACCTTCTCTCCATTAGGGCAACAAATAGTAAGTTTTCTACCCAAGCAAGGAAGTTAGGAATCTCCTCGAATACTTCCATGGTTGCTGAAAAAGTAGGCATGAGTATCTTTTTTGTAGAAAGGAAAAAGACAAGGTAGAAATACTTACTTGTAAAATTCTATTTTTCTGGAAAAAGGCATGTCTTCTTCACCTACCAAAGCATTAGTGGGAGCAGAAATGAAGCGGGCATACCATCCACGATCTCTATCATCTTCAGGGCTAACTAATACTCTTTTACTTTTAGCCATAAGGGAAAAAACTCCTTCACGAAATAATTTATGGGAGTAAAGATGAAGGAGATGATGAAAAGTAAATGGAATAGAAGCCAAGTTTTACAAATAATGGAGGCATGCAACAACTCTCAAAACAATAGGACCAATCTGTCCTAAACACACATTGATATAACGGCAGAATTCAATGATCACTAGATCAATAGAAGGTTTAAAGCCTAGGGTAAAAGGATATGTGTATACGAAGAAATAACTAGTCTGATATGAAGTTATTCTCTGGTTGGCACCAGGAACTAAACTTGGGAAGTCAGGTTTCCAATAACATTCTCTTCGAATGAGAGCGACAAGACTGGTAGTAATCAAAGTTCGGTAACAGTCAACACGATCAAGGGAAGCCATGGAAGAAACTTGAATCTTTATAGATTCACTATCAGCCACAAAGGAAAACTCTTGAGGTACAATTTCATCGATTGTGGGTTCACGTAAAGTTTTAGTTGAATCTTTATCTCTAGAAGAAGATCTTGGGGTTATAGGAGCCCTAGGTCTAGAAGCTACTTTGAAAGGGGAACCACAGTTAGAAATAGAACGGAGGCTACACAGCCTACCACCTCTTCTGCTTCTAGTAGGTGCATTGGAATAAACAAACTCGTCGACAATTATAACTTTGCGAGGATCAGGGGAAGACGTGATTATCTAAAGAAGAACAAGGGAAAAATGTAGAAATATGTAAAACAAGAAGACGAAGGAGGAAATACTTCAGAAACTCAAAGAAGGGAGAAGTATTTATAAGAAGACACAACTATTAAGGTCATTGTGAAGCGTTATAATGGAATCGTCACTTCGTTACTGATGCGACTGCAGATAGGCCCTAAAAAGCATTGAAGAATTGAAGAAACAATTAGAAAAATCCATGTGGCATGATCATTAAATAGAAGTGATATGCATCGCATCAGTTCAGTAGGAGGTATGATTACATTTGAAAAAACGGCGGCAGGGAATTCCCACCATAAAAACTTTCCATTTCCTGGAATATTCAGAATATTTAAGAAAGTGGGTGGGACTATCTGTATTGGTGGTAAAAAAGCGTTACACGTGAAATATTGAAATGTTGATATGGCATGGCATGTGGGATAATGATACAACGACATATTGCTTTGTTAATTAATAGGGAAGAGAAGGCACGGGAAGAAATACCCACGAGATGGTATCAGGTCTAACAGTTGGCAATGAATAAATAAGGACGGAATGAATAAAGGATTAAAAGAAGGAAAGATACATGAACCAGAAGTAAGTAAGGAAAAAGAATCGGAACAGATATGAGGCATTTATAACAATAAATACGCCAGTTATAGATATCCGAAATAATGGGCAATTAATATCATTAATGCCCATAATCAACCTAAATTATGTGGGAAAAACCATTACTATTGTATATTCCTCTATAAGGACACAATTTTCTATTTGTGGAGACAGATCTGAGACAATATTGAAATATACTCTTTACTTTTCTGCTTTCTCAAAATTCTCTACCTTGACTTTGCAATTTGTCTATTAAGTTATTTACTTAGTTATTCTTATTATTTTCCTTTGATATCGTTGAGAAAGTGAAGTAAAACTTGGTTATCAGTAACACGTTTTCTTCTAAAATTAGATTTAGATCAAAAGACATATTTTTAGTTAAACGCTGGTTCAGATGAACCTGGTGACAATGACCTGCGTTCGTCCCTGATAATAACTGGATTAACGGACTGGGTTCCAAGCTAAATATTCTTAAACATTTAATAGATTTTTCATTTCAAATATAACATCTAGACAAAAGCTACTGGGTTCATGGGAACCCGTAGTTATTGTGTTGGATTCGCCCCTGCCTTTTCATATGAAAACTAAGAACCCATTTGGCCGATTTTGGCTACCTTTTTTGCAAAAAAAAAATAAATTAAAACATTGTCCGTTCACTGGAGAAGTTAACATAACTTTAAAATCTCTTTTTTCAAGTTTTATCTAAATATATATATCCAAACGCTAGTTAAATTAGTAAGATTTACGGGAGAAGTTACGGGATTTGATATTTAATATTGTGAGACTCTTTAAAAGGTTAGAGATAGTACTTTAACCCTACCTTAATCGCCCGTGAAATTGGACAAATTAATGAGTTTAGCCTTTAGATTTTTTTACAATTGCACTTATTATACTTTTGAAATTATAAATTAAAAATATACTTTTTTTTATAGAAAATTTGATATTTATATCTGCACTTTATTCCGAAATTAGTGGGTATTGATTGAACTCATTATTTACACATGCTCCATCTTCCACAAATTTATTTGCCAATACTAAATATATTATACGTATATTGACATAAACTAGGAGCACAACGTACTTTAAAGTCATACACTGAAATTCAATATCTACAAATCAATCCCCCAATAAACACTATCAAGAGTAGCAACTTCATCTTGCCTCCAATAATCAGTGTGGACTGACACTTCAGGAATCTGAAATAGTAATAGCTTTTGATGTGAAAACTGTTTGAGATTCCCGAGAACTTCTAGACTTAAAGCGTGACTCGTTTATTCAGAGTTAATTTCTCTTGTCCTTATTATTTGTGTTTTTTAGGTTTTTGCACATTTATTAAGAAAGATAAAGTAATGATCTTAATTTTTAATCATAAAATTATATGTCTAGATTAATATTTACTTCACCTTAAGTGTTCCATTCAATGACACACTAAAAGTGATAGATGACTTCTTGCTCTTTATACTTTATAGAGAAAATGATCACCAATTTCTATTAATAGAATAAAATATATTTTTAGTCTAATGGATTAGTAAAAGTAAACAGTATGAATATAAAATTTGTGATGACGGCAATACCAAATCTCTCACCTAAAATTTTGGGAGTTAAAACGGATTAGATGCCTCACTCTTTGACCTAGTCGCTCAAAAGACTCATCATCTTCATTCGTAGTACCTCCATGAACTGCAGATGAAATTATGAAATTGAGCATGTAATTTTTTTTTTTGGTAGAATGAAATTTTTTATTCATCACCTGAACAAAAACATTGAATTACAACAAAGAAACACCTCTACCATCTGACTATATAACCTATACTTACTCGTCTAGGCACAAGTAAGTCTATTTTCGTATGCTATTTTGTACAAGTGTTGTTTCTAACTTCTATTTAGCTATATACTTCCCCTATCCATCTTCTATCCTTGTCCCTCCTTTTCCTGTTGAGTATCTCCATCACACGCACTTTGCACTCCTTTTTTATCTGGGCACATATCTTGCTAGGCCTAGGTAGAGCACATTTCCATAACGCTTCATTTCTCCCCCTCCATATGTGATAGCTCAATGCAATCAATATAGCATAGGAGAACTCCCTTCTAAATTTGCTCCCCATCTTCCTTCCAATTCTTTTCCATAGATGCTGCCCCTCATAACCTATTATGCTTATTTTCAGCCATTGCAGAACTTCATTAATACACAACTTAGAAAAGTGACATTCATAGAATAAGTGCTCTATAGATTCTGGGGCATTTCCACACAATTCACATATTCCATCTGAGCATATCCCTCTGTTGGTTAGCCTATCCTTAGTTAGTAGCTTCCCTTGCATCATTAGCCAGCAAATGAAGCTATATTTTGGAACATTTTGTGCATTCTAAACCCATCTTCCCCATTGACATATATCCAGTGTCCCTCTTAGCCAAGAGTACCCTTTTATGATTGTGTATCCTCCTGTTTGACTGTGCCATCTGCCCTGGTTGTACCCTTCTGCAAGCTTATCTCTTATATGGCATATTTGTTTCCAGTACCAAATGCTATCCTGGGGAGCTTTGTATTGCCACTAGTCAGTGTTTTTTAAGCATATGTGATTGATCCATTTAACCCACAAAGAATCAACTTTTGTTGTTATATCCCAAACATATTTCCCTATTGCAGCTTCATTCCAGACTATACAGTCTTTTATTCCTATCCCGCCCTCTTGCCTTGGTGTACAAACAAGATCCCAAGCCACTAATGGTCTTCTATTTGTCTCCACCTTGCCATCCTATAGATAATTCCGGTAAATTGCTGTGATCCTTTTAAGCACTAATTTAGGAAGTAAAAAAATTGAAGCCCAGTACGTATGGAGATGCATTAGCACTGCATTGATCATCTGCACCCTCCCATCATAAGACAAATGTTTTGAACCCCAGCTCCTTATTCTTGCTATAATTTGTCCACTAGCACTTGATAGTCCATTTTTGATATCTTCTTTAATGATATTGGAACTCCTAAGTATTTGAAAGGGAGATTACCTCTACTATAGCCAGTTATTTCACATAGATTCTCCACCTCCTACTCTTCTATATTGACAGTGTATATGTTCGATTTCCCTGCATTAGTTGTTAGCCCTGAAGAGTTGGAAAATATTTGCAATCCCCTTAGCATCAGCATAACAACATAACATGTAAATTTGTGATGATATTATGCGGGAACCTAGTAGCTTTTGCTTAAATCTAATATTTTTATTAAAAAATCTTAAGTATGTATAAATATTTAATTTTGAATGAGGGAAAACCAATATCGCGAGCAATTGCGAAAGCTGAGAGTGAATTGGGTTTTGAATGATGATGCTGATTTTATTGATGAATGAAAGCTGATTACAAAAGATATGGTGTCGAGGGGGAGAGACATCAGTACAGAGAATTGATTGCTAGAAAATGTTTGAATGCTTAGCCCCCCCTAATAATGCTTAAAAAAAAAAACCAAAGTTACATGACTTGCCCTAATAAAGCTGCAGGAGCACACTGAATGAAAATGATGTAAACTTGCCTAAAAAAATACAATAAAAAGGACTTAGTTTATTACAATGTAGAAACAAGTCAAATGGCAGCAACTTTGTCATGCGGGTCAGGGTCTGCGCGCGGTGTTATGGGTGCGCGCGACACTTGTTGTGTTCGCCTGAGGCTGGGCGCTAGTGCTTGGCATCAGGGTCTGTGCACGGGGCGCTGCTGGAATGGGCCTGTAGCTAGGCGCTGGCAAAGCATCAGGATGTGCGCGCGCGGAATTGTCAGGGCGCTATTGTCATTGGCAAACCGCTGGGCGTTGGTGAGAGGCATCGGTGGGGCGACAAGGCACATGCGCTCTTGTCACTTGGCCCAGCCAAGACCCCAGGGCCGACCATGGCGCTAGGCATTGTGAGGCTTGCTAGGCCGCCATGGGGCGCGACCAAGGGGTCATGGGGCATGTGTGGAAAGCAGCCCATGACATTCTCCCCCACCTGAGTTGGCACCATCCTTGGGGCCTTATGAGGATGATGATCATGATGATGGTTGTTCTGATGGTTAATGGTTGGGAGGTCTGCGCCCCTCTGTTCTTTGAACTTGCTTTGGTAGCGAAACAATGATTTCATGCGGCTGACATGGAAGACTTTTAGGATCTTCCACCGTGATGGAGTTTTCACCTGGTATGTGAATTTTCCAATGCATTTTTCAATAGACAGGGGCCCGATGTATTTTTGTTGTAGGCGAGGGTCATGGGTCCTCTCTGCGAGTAAGTATCTCTTTGGGATGCATAACATTACTTTGTCCCCTGTTTGATGATAGGCAAAGCAAAGATTATGTTCGGTGAACCTTTTTGCCCGCTCTTGGGCTCTGACGAGATAGCTCCGCACTATCTCCATGTTGCGCTCCCGTTCACTTGAGAAATTGGCAGCTCGAGGAGATTTCGGCATGATGGATGCATTCCCTATTTGCGGGAGAAGCAGTTGCTGTCCGGTAACAATTTCAAAAGGGCTTTTATATGTATGGAGACTCTTTTGGGAATTGAAACACAATTGAGCAGCATCCAAGAGCTTCACCCAATGCTTCTATGATCCGGTTGCAAAGTTACGGAGATATTCCTCCAGCATGTCATTGAACCGGTTTGTCTGGCCATCCGATGCTGGATGGATATCTGAGGTTTGACTCAATGTCGACCCAAAGCACCTAAAGAGATGGGTCCAAAAGTTGCTAGTGAAGCATGAGTCGCGCCCACTAACAATGTGTTTGGGCATTCCCCAATGTTTGATGATGTGCGAGAAGAAGAGTCTAGCTGTATCTTCTGCTGAGATGTTCTGCGAGGCTTCTATGAGGGTTGCATATTTTGAAAATTGATCTATGACAACCATGATGGATGCAAGATTCCCGACATGGGGCAATCCTGTGATGAATCTGAGGGAAACACTTTCCCATGGTCTCTGCAGGACATGTGATGGCTGCATAGGTCCTATCTGTGATGAGTGATCCGACTTGTCCTTGTGGCATGGCTGACAAGTCTTCACTCACTGAGGAGCGTAATCAATCCATCTTTGGTGGTTGATGACATGATGGTTGTTTGTTGTTGCAAAGGGTAGCCGGAACCAGGGGTTCATGTCTTTTGGCTACCTTCTCCAATTGCATGGTCGAGATGTTTCCAGCAGCCATCTTTATAGGAAAGCATGGTATGGTGCAGTGCTTGGCCCCATTTTCTTCCGTCATCAAGTGCATGTTGGCATATGGTACCGGTATGGTGTTGGTTTTTCTCATGAACTCCAAACCCACTATCATGTCAAAGTCATTTATGATTGCGATGCGCAGGTCGATCCTTCCTTTGAATGGGCCAAGTTCCACTGGAACATTTGTGGCTGTTCCGCCCAATGTCTGGGGTGGCGAGTTGATGGCCTTGACACGACCTTTACTCTTCTTGACAACTAGACCAAGGCACTCTACCTGAGTTGAATCCAAGTAGTTATGGGTAGCACCTGTGTCTATCAGTGCATGAATGGGCTGGCCATTCACTTTCAATTCGACAAACATTAGGGTCCTCGCTTGCTTAGGAGGTCCTTCGTCCATCTTTTCTTTCCCCTTCTTAGTGGTTGGGGCTGAGATTTTCTTAGGAGGACATGTACCGATCCCCGCTAAGGCATGTAGGATAGAGCCAACAAGTGCATTGAAAGCGCCTACCTGGTTTGCATCTGATGTGTCTGATGCATCTGACTCATCCTCGACAACTTGATGAGCATCGGTCTTTATGTTTGGGCATTTATTGTTCCAATGTGCCCCGCCGCAATGACGGCATTCTGAGGGAGGCTTTCTCCCCTGATTGTTGTTGATGGATGCAATGCTGTTGCTGCTGGAGGGAGGAGTCTTAGTTTTGGATGCACTCCATTCTCCCTCACCTTTTATTGGGCCACCATTGCTGGGATGGTTCCCACTGAATCCCCCTCGGACAGGCGGCTGGGGCCTGTCATTCTGAGTTCCCAAATGATAATCGCCAAGGCATTCAGCAGCTTGAATGGCCTTGGGCAGGGTGTCTACTCGTTGTATTTGTAGTTCCATACGGGCATGAGCTTTCAAACCTTCTATGAAGGCGATGAGTATGTCTTTGTCCCCCATGTCGCGTATGTTTAGCATGAGTGCGGAGAATTCGTGCACGTACTCCCTCACTGATCTGGTGTGGCGGAGCTCCCGTAGCTTTCTCCTTGCATTGTATTCCATATTTTTGGGGAAGAATTGCAGGTGTACGACGGCCTTCAACTCATCCCATGTCTGGAGAGTATCTTCACCGGCCCTGATGGATTCATATTTGACCCGCCACTAAAGTTTGGCATCACCCTGAAGATACCTGGCACCAGTTTCTACCTTTTTGGATTCTTCCAAATGGCCTACGACATCGAAATATTGTTCGATGTCGAAGATGAAGTTTTCCACTTCTTTAGCATCCCAGGATCCGTTGTATAGCTTTGGCTCTGGTATCTTAAGTTTGTGTGGAATGGGGTTGATGTTTGTTGCACCTCTGATGTGGTTGTCGCCTCCTCGAAGTAGGCTCTGTAAGGCAGCATTGAGAACATTGAGCTGTCCTGTCAAGTCGTCTATGGTTCGCTGCATGGCAGTTAGTTTGTCTGCCTCTTGTTCCCGATGGGCTAAATCGTCGGCATGTTTCTGTTGGAGGTCCTCAAATTTGCCATGAATATTGGCAGTTTCAATGGCTGTCGTTTGCCGGTCCTCCTCAGAGTCACGACTGATGTTTACAATGTCATTTTCGGCCCGCCGCATGCTGCGGTCCAGGTCGTCCAACCTTTTCACTAGGTTGGTGCTTAGATCAGGCACCGTATCCACGATGGGTTGTAATCGGTCAACCGTCTATTTTAGGGATGCTAGACGCTCCCCATGATTCACCGTGGTCAGAAATGGTGATGATGGCAAATGTGTTCCCTCGTCCGATGTCGAGCCTACGCTCTGATACCAACTGTTACGCAACGGCTTCCTGATGTTGTTTGGAAGGGCAACATAAGGCTAGGCAACCGATGTCAGTGCGGTTGTCGTCCGCCAATGAGGTCCCCTCCGCACGCTAGACTAGATCGTCAGTGCCGTGCGGGAAAACCAATGTCGCGAGCAATTGCGAAAGCTGAGAGTGAATTGGGTTTTGAATGATGATGCTGATTTTATTGATGAATGAAAGCTGATTACAAAAGATGCGGTGTCGAAGGGGAGAGACACCAGTACAAAGAATTGATTGCTAGAAAATGTTTGAATGCTTAGTCCCCCCTAATAATGCCTAAAAAAAATAAACCAAAGTTACATGACTTGCCCTAATAAAGCTGTAGGAGCACACTGAATGAAAACGATGTAAACTAGCCTAAAACAATACAACGAAAAGGACTTAGTTTATTACAATGTAGAAACAAGTCTGATGGCAGCAACTTTGTCATGCGGGTCAGGGTCTGCGCGCGAGACACTTGTTGTGTTCGCCTGAGGCTTGGCGCTGGTACTTGGCATCAGGGTCTGTGCGCGGGGCGCTGCTGGAATGGGCCTGCAGCTAGGCGCTGGCGAGGCATCAGGATGTGCGCGCACGGCGCGATTGTCATTGGCCAGCCGCTGGGCGCTGGCGAGAGGCATCGGTGGGTCGACAAAGGCACATGCACGCTTGTCGCTTGGCGCAGCCAAGACCACGGGGCCGACCATGGCGCTAGGCATTGTGATGCTTGCTAGGCCGCCATGGGGCGCGGTCAAGGGGTCATGGGGCGTGTGTGGAAAGCAGCCCATGGACTATAAATTGGGTGGCAACTTGAGAACCAATGCCTTATTGACTGAAATAGATCTACAAGTACCCAATGCCTCCGATAAACATTATCAAGAATCCATGTTCTTTCTTTCTTTTGATCTTCTTTTAACTTGTAAACTTACTATCCCGAGTTAATTAAGTTTTTTATGCTCAAGCGAGAAACAGATTGAAACACCCAACCCCCCCCCCAAAAAAAAAAAAAAAAAAAGGTAAAGAAGAGGAAGAAAAAAAGAAGAAAAGATAGACTATGTGGACGAAAATTCAGCCAAGTCTTGCAGACTTGAAGGATAATGTACTGTATAACAATTCTATGCCCTGATTAAAAATATACAAAAAGTTGTAATAATAAAAGCTCTATTTACTTCTGTACATTAATTCTGCAGTCTCTGAAAACTTGGTAATGACGTGGAGGAAAATCATAATCATATTTGTTAAATCCTTCATCGAAATTCTGCGAGTAACTAACAGCATCATAGTGAAACTTCAAAGTCTTTTTGCCGTACACATTCTTCCCTTCATTCACCAATTTCTTCAGCAGCTTTCTCCACGACCTCCGGGCGCAGCTGTCACCTCCTCGCGGTCGGCGGCACTCGTTTATGCGCGAGTAATCGTCGTGCACGGGAATGCACGACGGTGACATACAGCCATAGAATTGCGTAGCCGGCCGCCGGTAAATTGAATCAGTCCCCATGGATGATGTTAACAAAGAGAGTGTATATTCGAGTTAGATGAAAGTTTGTTGGCTTTCTAATTTGATGTGTGACTCTCTCTCTCCCCCACTGTATAATATAATGTGTGAAGGGTAATGTACTGTTTTTGTTGGCTGTGGCAAGTGGAATCGAATATGTAGGACTCAGTCAGCGTAGTAGCAAATTTTTATCCATTCTGCACCACTTTTCTGTGGGCCTTACACATTTCCCTCTTTCATTGCCCACAAAAAATAATGGATTTAACTCATATATAAAGATAGAGTAAAAAATGTGGACTAGTAATGTATTTTAATCTTTAAAATAGCACGATCATATCAGTTTTCGGATTGGTCATTCAAAAATAGCCAGCGTTTGTCACTATTTTGTTGCAACGTAGACCGGCCCAGCATAATATACTGGAGTTCGGTGCACCTATGTATGAACTTCCAGAATATAATGCTGGACCGGTATACTTTGCTGGCTCAAGTATAATATACTCGAGACTGGTGCACCGGTACTCCAAACTCCAATATATTATGTTGGACCGGTATATTATACTGGAACTCCAGTCTATTAGACTGGAGTTCCAATATAATATACTGGAACTCCAGTATATTATGCTGGAATATTTTTTCGATTTTTGAACAATGTTTTCGTTCAGATTGATCATGTAGCTAAATTTCGATTACTTTTAAAACTATGACTATTTTTAAATGACCACTTGTAAATCTGATTATTTTTAAATTTCTCCCGGTTTAACCTGCCAAAGGAAGTAATTTGTCTAAATTTACTCTTATGAATGGTTTTCACTGTCCCCATTTAAAAGTTAAACTCTCGACTTATACATACTGGCTACGTAAAATCTTAACAGCACCAAAAGTTAAACTCTCGATTTATTTTCAAATTACTAATCTCCCTTATTATAAGTGGTTACTTTTAATTATCTCTTTATATGAACTAAAATGTATGAGTTAATTCTTACATGGTCACTGTATAGAAGATAAATTCAATTACGTATAATTTTTCCAACATACACTGACGGACCAAAGAGATTTTGGTGGTTCGATAGAGTTCACATTGTTCAACTTGTACCGTATCATGTATATATGTGTGAAAATAGAATATAAATAAAGTTGGATATGAAAAATTCACTTTAGTTCTGGGCATATATGGTGTCTAGATGAATTCGTTACTGACTACATAACTATAGTGATTTTTATTATGTTATGGTCCGATTAAATCTAGCAAAATGAATGTATAAAAGTGATATAATTGACACTAACTAATAGTTATAATTGAGATTTAGTTGATTGTTGGGGCTGAGGAACACCTAATATGTCACTAACTGTAATGACGTCCGAACGGCTGGATTAGTGAGATTTTAAGAGTATCAATGAATATATGCGAGTGATTCTACCAACTAAACCATCATATGCTGCATAGACTAATTTAGTGTGATAAATTGTGGTTGGCTTCATAATTATTAGATATAAACTCAGGGGTCCCACGACAATGGAGATTAATAAACCATCCTCGAGTTGTTTCCTTTTTCTTTATACAGAAAACATTGTAAATGTATACGGTCGAAATCGGGCTCATCTATTGTATGATCAATCGAAACTGAAGCATGACAGGTTAAAGTTAGATCTCGGGTTATATCAGACCGAGGTGCGAAATTTCATCTTTGGGCTCGCGACCTCGGGACCGAACAGAATCGAGACCAGACAAGATCGAGGAAAATTTGCCAAGCCGAATAACAGAAGGCCGAAATATCCGCAACCGGTTAGAATTCATGACGAAAATCTCGGCATGTATCAAGGAGAAGCCGATTAATTAGCAAATCATGAGTTTTTTTACCTTGTATAGAATTGTATCAAGAGTAGAACATCCTTACTATATAAAGAGAGGTTAGATCATTGTAACACACATTGAGATACGCAATACAGAGCAATATACTACTATCTCTAGCTATTATCATCTTGTTATTCTGTTTTTACATCAGTAAAGGCATCTCTTGGTTCGAGGGTGATTGAACTCGAAGGCCAAGGTTGTTCAATTTGAATGGTTTGCATTCATTCTCTTACCATCAATTTCAATAATAATTCTTTTCTATTAATTTGTATCAAATTATATCACATGTCCTTAAAATCGCGTATAAATTCAATTATTATCCGTTTTTTAGGGTAAACAGTGAAAATATAGGATTTTGATTACATAAAAATTATTTGTTGTTTCTTGATTCTCTAGAGGGAAATTATATTTTTATGTCTTGGAAAATTACGCTTAGGATCCAAAATTTAAAATTTTGATCATATCCAGCAGTTTTCGAGGGGACAATGTAATGATAAAGAAGTCACAATTCAAATTTTGACGGTTATTGAGTCCTACCAATGCTATTTAATTAGTTGGGTCTCTTCTAGTTTATGTTGATTATAAGTGAAGAGAATAACCATTTTCAGCTGAGACAGTCGGAGAGTTTTGGGACACTTAGTCCCTAAATGAGAGCTTAAGTGTAGGAAAGTTGACCGTAGTCGGAAAAGAGTGAAGACGGCCTCGGAATGAAAATCCAATGGTTCCGTTAGGTGATTTCGGGCTTAGGAGCGTATTCGGATTGTGTTTTGGAGGTCCGTAGCTAATTTAGGCTTGAAATGCCGAAAGTTGAATTTTTGAAGTTTTCGGTTCGATAGTGAAATTTTGATCCGAGGGTCGGAATGAAATTCCAAGAGTTACAGTAGTTCCGTTGTGTCATTTGGGATGTGTGTGCAAAATTTAAGGTCATTCAGACGTGGTTTGATTGGCCTTTTTTATCAAAAGCGGAATTCGGAAGATTTTTAGAAACTTAGGCTTGAATCCGTTGTGTTTTGGTTGATTTGATATTGTTTGAAGTGTTTTGAAGATTGGTACAAGTTTGAATGATGTTTTAGGATTGGTTGGCATGTTTGGTTGAGGTTCCGGGGGCCTCGGGTGTATTTCGGATGCTCAACGGATCATTTTAAGTTGTAAAAAGGTTGCAGATTTTGTTCTGCTATTGCAGAGGAATTTTACCCTTCGCGTTCGCAAGTGGAAACTCGCGTTCGCGAAGAGTCAGTTGAGGAAGGTGAAATTGAAGTCTTCGCGTTCGCGAGGGAGGCATCGCGTTCGTGAAGGGGTAAGTGTTTGTGCATCGCATTCGCATAGAAGAAAATGAGCGGCTGAGTTTTCAGTAGATTTAATGAATCGCATTGACGATAAGAGGGACGCGATCGCGAAGGCCTGCCTGTGCAAAGCATCGCATTCATGGAGTAGGGGATGGATTTGAGATGAAGGAAAACTGGTCAAAGTTATGTTGTGCTTCGTGAACATGAGTCTTTGACTGCGTTCGCAAAGAAAGAATTATCTGGGCAGATATAAGATTTCAAAATCGAGGGTTTAGCCATTTTTATCAAAACTTAAGCTTGAGAGCTCGGATTTGAGCGAGATTTTGAGGGATTTTCAAAGGTATCGATAGGGTAACGATTCTAAACTCCTTTTTGCTTATAACACATTAGTATAAACAAGAATTCACCATTTAATTTCGGGGTTTGTATGAAAATTGGGAAAAAGTTCTTAGGTCAAGAAATTGAGTTATGAATGGGGATTTGGCATTGGATTTGAATAATTTTTATATGGTTAAACTCATGAGAGTGTGAGAATTCTAGAAATATAAATTTTACCCGATTTCGAGACGTGGGCCTAAGGGGCGTTTTGGTTATTTTACCTAACTTCGCACATTAGCTTAGAATTTAATTGTAGAATCAATTACTTGAAGTGTTATTTATAATATGAAATTGAATTGAATAGATTTGGGCCATTTGGAGTCGAGTACTCGTGGCAAGAGCATAGTTTCGGGTTGATTTGAGCTTGTTCGAGGTAAGTGGCTTGTCTAAACTTTTGTGGGGAACTTTTCCCTTAGGATTTGTTATATTTGTTAAATTTAAATACCATGTACGTAAGGTGACGAGTGCTTACTTGTGCTAATTGTTGGAAATCTAGTTTTCATTAAGTACTACAAGTATGTTTACTTTCCTGTTTAGTTCTTGTACTATTTGAGCATGCGTTATCTTAATAAAAGCATGCCTAAGTGATTAAATTGCCATATTTGTTTAACTGCTTTAACCTGAAGTCTGTGCAGCATGCTAGGCTAGACTATTTATTTGCCTTAATATGAAGTTTGATATTTTTTGGAGCATTTCTCCTATTGTTGTTGTATATTTACATTGGGACTACGGATGTGGATTTTCGGTAGCTCCCCCTTGTCTGTTTACATTAGGGACCACCGATGTGGGATTCCGGTATATTCCCCTGCACAGTTATATGGAACTACGAGAATGCACTGGGTAGATTGCCCCAGGACTGGATATTTATGTTTGGGACTACAGAACGGGATTCCGGTAGATCCCCGTGTACTATGAGCAGGACTACGGGACGGTATCCCGAGAGACTTATTGGATATGTATATTTGGGACTTTAGGACGGTATCCTGGAAGACCCCCGGTTGATATTGTTGGAGTTGAGCTATATTATCCTTTGGTGTTTACACTGTTTCTGTGTAATTGTTGTTGTCTTTTATATCTGTGTTACTTTCACTGTTGCTCATACTTATACCATTTTTTGTTCTATAGTGTCAAATTATATCTTTTATTTAACCTCAGTAGGGCCCTGACCGTCCTCGTCACTACTCAACCGAGGTTAGGCTTGGCACTTACTGAGTACCGATGTGGTGTACTATGCCCTTTCTGCGCATGTTTTTCATGTGAAGATCCGGGTACGTCGACTCAGTCCTACCACCTGTGAGGCGAGGCGACTACTCTAGAGACTTCGAGGTACATCTGCCGCATCCGCAGACCAAGGAGTCCCTTTCTATTCTAGCTTTTAAACATTTGCCTTTATATTTTCTTACTTTGTTAGATATTTTGGAGTTAGACATTGTTAGTATTTAAAGGATTGTGGATCCGTGAGTTTTTGGGTTTTGGGATAGTGTATCACATTTTTAGAAGTTGTGTGTATATACCGAGCGGTATTCAAATATTGTTTCCTTCAGTTATTTTTGTCTTTTGATTATTTATTTTGCAAGTTTAGTTTATTTTCCGCATTTGTTAGGCTTACCTAGCCATAGAGACTAGGTGCCATCACGATAGTTTACGGAGGGTGAACTAAGGTCGTGAAAAGTTTGTATCATAGCTCTAGGTTCATAGGTGTCATGGATCACAAGCCAGTTTATTAGAATCCTGCTGATCGGTACGGAGACGTCTGTACTTATCTACGAGAGGCTATGTAATTGTTAGGAAAAATTTCACTTTATTTGATTTCCTTGTTGTGCGAGATTTTTGATATCACAATTCTAAACTTTCACCTTTATATTCTCTCACATATGGTGAGGACACATGCTACCTAAGATGATCAGGCACCCTTGCCCCCTACTGTAGCCGTCGGAGGTTGGAGCCGGGGTAGAGGTCGAGGATGCGCACGTGGTGCAGCCAGAGCACCTGCACGAGCTGCTACCGAGGAGCCACCAGCAGTGCCAGTCGGGGTCCAGCCACCTGACACACCTACTGCTACTACCACGCCAGGACTTTAGGAGACTCTGGCACAGTTTATGAGCATGTACACCACTTTGGCTCATGCAGGGTTGCTTCCCCTTGCTGTAGCCATATCCCAGGCCGGGGGAGGAGCACAGACTCCCACCGCCCGCACTCTTGAGTAGCGAGTACATGTTGATCTGGTCCCAAAGATTATTTATGTGCCGTCTGCAGTGCCATTTCAGCCTGAGGATCGGGCAACGACTTCAAAGGATGAGCAGCGGAGACTTGAGAGGTTCAAGAAATATGATCCTCCTATATTCAGTGGTTTAGCATCAGAGGATGCCTTGGTATTTCTGGAGGAGTGCTACCGTATTCTCCGTACTATGGGTATATCAGGATCGAGCGGGGTTTCATTCACTACTTTCCAGCTTCGAGGAGCCGCCTATGAGTGGTGACACACATATGAGTTAGACAACTCGAACGAGGCTGCTTTGCTGACTTGGACCCAATTTTCAAATCTATTTCTGAGAGAATTTGTTCCTCAGAGCCTCAGAGATCCATGGCGTGCCGAGTTTGAGCATTTGCGTCAGGGTGCTATGAGTGTCTTAGAGTATGCTGTCTATTATACTAGCTTAGCTAGTTATGCACCGGCCTTGGTTGCTACTGTTCGCGAGAGGGTTCGTCGGTTTACTGAGGGGCTTATTCCCAGCATCAGGTCTAGCATGGCTCGTAAGTTGGAGATGGATATTCCTTATCATCAGGTGGTGAGCATTGAGGTTATGCATGCTAGGGAGAGAGATGAGAGGGAAGCCAAGCAGTCTCGAGAGTCGGGCCATTATTCTGGTGCTCGTACCCCAGCTGCAGGTCATCATGGTAGGGGTTATATGAGTTGCCCTGTTCATTCAGCTCTTCCAGCAGCCAGTGGTGCTCCAGCTCCTTCTAGGCCTTAGGAGCCTTATTATGCACCTCCAGTTTTTAGCACGCCTTCTATGCGGGGTGCGTTCAGAGGTCAGTCTAGCTGACCTGGACCGAATCAGTCACAACTACCACGTCCTCCCAGAGCTTGTTTTGAGTGTGGTGACACACGCCATATAGTGCGGGATTTCCCCAGACTTGGGAGGGGTGCACCTCCACAAACTTCTCAACTACAGCGTGCCCTGCAGAGTTCTCAGGCCATGATTACAGCTCCAGTTGTTACCCCACTTGCTCAACCAACTAGTGGTGGAGGTCGGGGAGGTAGAGGTTGCCCTAGAGGGGGAGGCCAAGCCCGATACTATGCCCTTCTTGCCTGTACCGAGTTTGTCTCCTATGATTCTGTCATCACAGGTATTATATTAGTTTGTCACAAAGATGCCTCGGTTCTATTCGATCCAGGCTCCACTTATTCTTATGTGTCTTCTTATTTTGCTCAGCATTTGGGTGTATCTCGGGATTCTTTGAGTTCCCCTGTTTATGTTTCTACTCATGTGGGAGATTCTCTTATTATGGATCGCATTTATCGGTCATGTTTGGTTGCTCTTAGTGGTTTTAAGACCAGAGCTGATTTATTGTTGCTCAGCATGGTAGACTTTGATATTATCTTAGGCATGGACTAGTTTTTGCCCTATTATGCTATTCTTGATTGTCACGCCAAGACCGTGCTGCTGACTATGCCAGGTGTACCGCGTGTTGAGTGGAGGGGTGCTTTAGATCACACTCCCAATAGAGTTATTTCTTTCCCTAAAGCTCAGCGTATGGTTGAGAAGGGGTGTGACACGTATCTAGCCTATGTGAGAGATGTCAATATTTATACCCCTTCGGTTTTTTCAGTTCCAGCAGTACGGGACTTTTCCGATGTGTTTCCAGCTCATCTTCCAGGCATGCCGCCTGATAGAGATATTGATTTTGGCATTGATTTTTTGCCGGGCACTCAGCCTATTTCTATTCCTCCGTACCGTATGGCTCCTCCTGAGTTGAAGGAGTAGAAGGATCAATTGCAGGAATTGCTTGATAAGCGTTTTATTCGACCCAGTGTATAACTTTTGGGTGCTCCTATGTTGTTTGTGAAGAAAAAAAATGGTTCCATACGTATGTGTATTTATTATCGCCAGTTGAACAAGGCTACAGTGAAGAAGCGTTATCCTTTGCCTCGTATTGATGATCTATTTGACCAGCTTCAGGGTGCACGAGTGTTTTCTAAGATTGACTTGCACTCAGGTTACTATCAGTTGAAGATTCGGGAGCCAGATATCCCAAAGATTATTTTCAGGACTCGGTATGGTCATTAAGAGTTTCTTGTTATTTCATTTTGGCTGACCAATGCCCCAGCAGCTTTTATGCATTTGATGCACAGTGTATTCCGGCCATATCTTGACTCTTTTTTCATTGTCTTTATTGATGACATTCTGGTGTATTCTCGAAGTCGGGAAGATCATGAGCAGCACCTGAGTACAGTGCTTCAGACTCTGAAGGAAAAGAAGTTATATGCAAAGTTCTCAAAATGTGAGTTTTGGTTGAATTTCGTGGCATTCTTAGGCCACGTGGTATCGAGTGAGGGTATTCGGGTGGATTCGAAGAAGGTAGAGACAGTGCAGAGTTGGCCCAGACCATCCTCAGCTAAAGAGATTCGTATTTTTCTCGGTTTGGCGGGTTACTACCATCGTTTTGTGGAGGGGTTTTCATCGATTGCAGCCCCTATGACCAGACTGACCCAGAAGGGTGCTCCGTTCCAGTGGATGGAAGAGTATGAGGAAAGCTTTCAGAAGCTCAAGAGAACTTTGACTACGGCCCCAGTTTTGATATTGCCTACAGGTTTGGGGTCGTATAAGGTCTATTGTGATGCCTCGAGGGCTGGCCTCGGAGCGGTGTTGATGCAGGACGGTAGGGTAATTGCCTACGCGTCCAGACAGTTGAAGATATGTGAGAAGAATTACCTTGTTCACGACCTTGAGTTGGCTACCATTGTTCACGCCCTGAAGGTTTGGCGCCATTATCTATACGGTGTGCCTTGTGTGATTTATACTGACCGTCGGAGCTTGCAACACCTGTTCAAGCAAAGGATCTAAATTTGTGCTAGAGGAGGTGGTTAGAGTTTCTGAAGGATTATGATATCACTATTCTATATCATCCGGGCAAGGCCAATGTGGTGGCCGCTGCTTTTAGTCGCCGGGCAGAGAGTTTAAGAAGATGGCTTATCTACCAGCATCAGAGAGGCCTATGGCAATGGATGTTCAGGCCTTAGCCAACCAGTTTGTGAGATTGGATCTTTCGGAGCCTAGTCGTGTTCTAGCTTACGTGGTTTCTCGGTCTTCCTTATTTGATCATATCAGGGAGCGGTAGTATGATGACCCTCATTTGCTTGTCCTTAAGGACAAGGTTCAGTATGGTAATGCCATAGATATGACCATTAGCGAGGATGGAGTATTGAGGATGCATGGTCGGGTTTGTGTACCCAATATTGATGGGCTTCGAGAGCTGATTCTAGAGGAGGCCCACAGTTCGCGCTTAGTCGAGTGCCATAAAGATGTACCAGGATTTGAGACAACACTATTGGTGGAGGTAGATGAAGAAAGATATAGTTGGGTTTGTAGCTCGGTGCCTCAACTGTTATCAGGTGAAATATGAGCACCAAAGACCGGGTGGGTTGCTTCAGCAGATAGAGATTTCGGAGTGGAAGTAGGAGCAGATCACCATGGACTTTGTAGCTGGGCTTCTGCGGACTTTGAGAAAGTTCGATGCTTTTTGGGTGATTGTGGATCGGCTGACCAAGTCCGCTCATTTCATTCCTGTGTGTACTACTTATTCTTCTGAGCAGTTTGCGGAGATTTATATCCGGGAGATTGTATGTCTACATGGTATTCTAGTTTCCATCATTTCAGATAGAGGTACTCAGTTCACATCACAGTTCTGGAGGGCCGTTTAGCATGCATTTGGTACTCGGGTAGTGTTGAGTACAATATTTCACCATCAGACGGACGGGCAGTCTGAGCGCACTATTCAGATTCTTGAGGATATGCTCCGTGCTTATGTGATCGAGTTTGGAGGGTCTTGGGATCAGTTCTTTCCAGTGGCGGAGTTTGCTTACAACAACAGTTATCAATCCAGCATTCATATGACATCGTATGAGGCTTTATATGTTAGGCGATGTAGATCTCCGGTGGGTTGGTTCGAGCCGGGTGAGGCTAGGTTATTGGGCACAGACTTGGTTCAGGATGCTTTAGGGAAGGTTAAGGTGATTCAGGATAGACTCCGTACAGCCCAGTCCAGGCAGAAAAGCTATGTGGACCGGAAGGTTCGTGATATTTCCTATATGGTTAGAAAGCAGGTTCTGCTTCGGGTTTCGCCTATGAAAGGTGTTATGAGATTTAGGAAAAAAGGAAAGCTGAGTTCGAGGTTTATTGGCCCTTTTGAGATATTGAGGCATGTTGGGGAGGTTTCTTATGAGCTTGCCTTACCTCCCAGCTTGGCAGGAGTCTATCCAGAATTTCATGTTTTGATGCTCCGGAGGTATCACAGTGATCTGTCACACATGTTGGATTTCAGTTCATTCCAGCTGGACAAGGATCTATCTTATGATGAGGAGCCAGTGGCAATATTGGACAGGCAGGTTAGAAAGGTGAGGTCAAAAAACATTGTATCAGTGAAGGTTCAGTGGCGAGGTCAGCCGGTCGAGGAGGCGACCTAGGAGACCGAGCAGGATATGTGCAGCCGTTACCCTTATCTTTTCACCACTTCAGGTATAGCTCTATGCTCGTTTGAGGACGAACAAATATTTAAGAGTAAAAGGATGTGATGACCTGGCAGGTCGTCTTAAGAATTAATGCCCCAATCCCCTATTAACTGCTCTCCCCGTGTTTATTTCTGCTATTTCGATTTGCCGGGATGTTCGGTTTTAAGTTTCGGAGAGTTTTGGGATACTTAGTCCCTATGATGTTCTAAACGTCAATACCACACAAGAGGGGGGTGATTTGTGTGGTACCCAATTTTCGCTCTAGAAGAATTCGGTTCTTCTAGGTGTCCTAACTACTACTGTTTGCAGAATAATAAGTACATAAAATAAAGAACACAGAGTTTTTACGTGAAAAACAACTGGCTTAAAAGGTGAAGAAACCACGACCTACTACTCAGTAGGATTTTCCCAAACTTCCACTAAAAATACTAAGCCAAAACAGCATTTACAAAAACTCTTTGGAAACCTAAGGAATACTTCTAATTCCATTGTGGCACACAGCCTCAACTGCTGCGACAACTTCAAGTTAACTCTAACTTGAAAACTCTAAGTACCTAATACAATTGCTTCTATGAAAGCTGAAAGGTCAATTATAAATCACCTACTACAATTGAAATAGAACAAACGAAAGACACAATGGAATTGGTTCTTTCTATCTCGGTCAAGTAGCTTCAGGAGTGCACACTCAAATCTCACATAAAGTGCTTGCAAAATTGCCTTGCTCTTTTGCTCTCAATTTAGTTTAACTTCTGCATTTGTGCAATATCTATAAAAGAGAACAATCATTATCTTTTAATAGGTTAGTAATCTGACTTTTATTGGGACTCAATTGCTGATCTTCTATTGTAGTTGAGTCCTTGAAGATCTCAAACTACAACACTATCTTTATCCGGATTGTGTTCTCTTCATATAAGGAGACTTTTTCCCCTTATCTAATATGCAACCTTTTCGATCAGATCAGGAGATATTACTGCTTGATCAATAGGACTTATCTGCTTCACGTGCATCTCACATGTGTAGGTTGATCATGACTGTGCTTCACAAGATGGACCTGGTCCATGACTGAGTTCATTTGTCATTCTTAAAAACTTCACCTTTTCTTGGGCCAACAAATTCCCCCTTTTTGATGATGACAAACTCTGTGCTTTTTACTAATCAAGGGACCTGTAAGAACTCAGCTTAACCATCAACACTAAACTTAGAAAATTCCCTTATCATCAAGGACCAAGTTAATTAGATTATAAATATCACTTATTTCAGAATAATGTGTAAAACACAATATCTCTTCCCCCTTTTGGCATCATTGAAAAGTTGCATACACAATGTGAATCCCAGATTTTAATAAGTACTCATGGCCACTGGGGCAACTGCAAGTGCAATCATCAGTAATCAACAAACATATTTAAACTATCAAGGTCAGAATAATCATAGAATAAGAGAAAACAACAGTTGTCATTGATAGAGATATGTTTCCCTCAACAATCCACAAAAAGAAAGAAAAACATTTAAGGCAGGAGCAAAAAATAGAAAAATCCCTAATTTGGGTCACTGGGGGTACTAGACAAGTTCAGGAGACAAAGGCTAAGGAGTCCTAAGGCTTGGAGGAACTGGAGGGTTGAATTTGGAGAAGATTCAGCATGTTCTGAAGAATTCCATCATTCTTCTCCTTCTCTTTGGTAAGCTCAATTCTGAGACCATCCCTCTCAGTTTCCACTTCAACCACACGAGCCTTTAGCCTAGCAATTTCAGTATCCTTAGCAGCACATTCCTGACCCAAAGTCCCAACTTTGCTGTTGATGGGTGTCTTCAGAGATGAACCAGTTTCAACTGGGATGGAATTGACTGGATAGTCATAGGCAAGAAGAGTTTCGATGCCAAAGTGTTCCTTGCTCGAGGCCATTTCCCATTTCTTCAGAGGCACATTTAGCCTGTCCAGAACTGTGGTTAGTATCAAGCCATATGGAGTAGCATGAGCCTTGGATCAATTTATGACCCTGTCTAGAAATTTGACAATGAGGGCAGGCCAGTTGATTAGTTTTCCTCTCTCCAGGCACTCCATAAGAACCAGATCCATGTAGTTAGCTGTGTGCCTTCTCTCATGTCTGGGCAATAAACACTTGTTGACAAACTCAAACGCAACCTTGTGCTCAGGCCTCATCTCACTTTTCTGCACATCCCTGGCTTCATTCACTTCCTCTAAATCACATAACCTCTTGGTGATTTCAAGGGCAGTGGGGAGGGAATCCATGCATGGCCACCTTTTCCTAGTATATTCATCAAACCCTTCAGAGGGTATGTCCAGAATCTCTCCCAGATTTACATCATCAAACTGCACTTGAACTCCATTCACCAGGCTACTAACAACACCATCCTTAACAACAACATTTGCCATAAATTCAATCAGCTCATTTTTGGCTAGCCTACCTTTCATATGAAGGACCATGTCCTTCCACCCCTAAGCAGCTAAAGAATCTACTTGTGACGATCCAAAGGGTCATCACCTGTATTTCTACTCACTCTATACTTCTGAGGCTGTGAAAACTTCACTTGGGGGTTGCCTCGACTTGTGTACGCAGTCTGGGCGCGTAGCTAGAAAGTTTAAATGTGAAATTGTGAGAAAGATAATAAATTTTGATGTTTTAACTGATTAATCTTGACTCCGGTCAACATTTTGGGCAAACGGACTAGGACTCATGATTCGACAGTATCGGAGGGTCCGTAGAAAAATATGAGACTTGGTTGTATGCCCGGAATCAAATTCCGAGGTCCCAAGTCCGAGAAATGAATTGTTATGTGAAATTGTTTTCAAAAAAAAAATATTTAAAGAATTGAAAAGTGTTAATTGTTTAGAAGACTGTGCCGTTGGGCTCGTATTTTTGTTCCGACGCCCGGCACAAAACTTATATATGGTTTAAATGATAGCTGTAAAGTTTGGTTAAATTTGGACGTTATTTGGCGTGTTTTGAGCTAGAAATCATAAACTTGATGCTTTATGAAATTGGAGAGAAATCATGGGTATTGAGACCCGAATTGATGAAACATGATGTTATTGGGGCGATTTGATCGCACGGATGAGTTCATAGTATGTTTTTGAGATTATATGTATGTTGGTTTGGAGCCCCAAGGGCTCGGGTGAGTTTTGAGTAGGTCCCAAAAGGGTCTTAGACTTAAAAGTATCAGATGTTGCAGGTCCAGGTGTTGCAAGCCCCAGCGCGGCCGCGGTGCATTGCTGCACGGTCCAAGTGTCTAAGTTCAGAGAGTCATTTTCTTCCCTTTCTTGGTGCGTCCGCGGTGCATTTTTGTGCGGTTCATGCCAGCCTTCAATAAAATATATAAAGTCGGGATTTTCAGTCATTTTTCACTTTTTCAAAAACCAAAACATAAGAGGCAATTTTTCCAAACGATTCTCTTTCTTCAAAACGATTGGTAAGTGATTTCTAACTTATTTTCTTCACTCCTTAACATCTTTAAACATAATTTCAACCTCAAAAAAAAGATTTTAATGGGGAGATTTGGGAATTTAGGGTAGAGCCTAGGGTTTCTAAAATTGGGGGTTTTAGACCTCAATTTGAGGTCCGATTCCAAAATAACTTATATATCTGAGTTCATTGGGAGAATGGGTAATCGGATTTTGGTTCGAACCTCGGGTTTTGACCACGTGGGCCCGAGGGCATTTTCGGAAATTTTGAACAAAATTTGGGAAATTCATTTTTCTATACATTCAAATTGATTCAAGTAGCATTTGTTAATATATCCAAGTAATTTGTGATTAGATTCGAGCGGTTTGGTGGTGAATTCGAGGGGTAAAGCTATTCTAGAGGAGTGAGTTGAGTTTGGAGCATTCGAGGTAAGTGTTTGATCTAACTTTAGCTTGAGGGAATAGAATTAGAGTGTTATTATTTGCTAACTGCTAAATGATCGAGTACGGTGTATAGGCATGGTGACAAGTATCTATACACCGGTGTCTAGCATGACCGTGGGTCCTTGTATACACTTATCCTGATACTGTATGACTCTTCCATGTTAATTGATGAACTCTATGCAATGTGAAGAGTATGAGGACTAATTATGAATTGTAAATTCTTTGGAGCGTTGGCTCGAACGATAAAAAGGCTATTGAGTAACAGATGAAAGAAATAGAAAGAGATATTATAAATCCCTTGCCAGGATGGTTTGAGTATATTGATTATCTCCCTTGCCGGGATGTGAAGGTTATTGTTGTTGCTCCTTTGCCGGGATTTAGCTGTTTAATTGTGTTTTTCCCTTGCCGGGACATTTCATATTATTTGTTTATCCCCTCGCCCCATTTGGTTGTGATTATTGATTGGGTGAGGAAGAGTGATATTGCACGAAGGGTCATTCCGTGCCATGTTTTGATTATATTTTCACGAAGGGTCTTTCTGTGCCATGCTTGATTATTATTGCACGAAGGAACATTCCGTGCCATGTTTGATTATTATTGCACGAAGGAACATTCCGTGCCATGTTTGATTATTATTGCACGAAGGAACATTCCATGCCATGTTTTGATTATATTTGCACGAAGGATCATTCCGTGCCATGTTTGATTATTATTGCACGAAGGAACATTTCATGCCATGTTTGATTATTATTGCACGAAAGAACATTCCTTGCCATGTTTGATTATTATTGCACGAAGGAACATTTTGTGCCATGTTTGATTATATTTGCACGAAGGGAAATTCCGTGCCATGTTTCGATTATTAATGCATAAAGGGACATTCTATGCCATGTTTGATTTATTACTCTCGTTGAATTTGTAGTTGCATTGTTTTATTCCTTATTTATTTACCTTGTATTCTAAACTACTACAGCCCCTACAACAGGCTCCCCTCCCTCGTGACTTGTTAAATTTCTGTATTCCCTTCTATTGCGTGTGTATATATATATATATATATATATATATAAATATTTGAACTGCACAGGTTTGTTTGGTAGTCCGTTCTAGCCTCATCACTACTTCGCCAGGGTTAGGCCAGGCACTTACCAGCATATGGGCAGACGAGGTCTTGCCATGCTTGTGGTGACCCGAGTCACATTGTCAGATATTTCCCTCGAGTTTATGGCAGCTTCCAGAATCAGAGTTCTCGTGCTATGATTCAGGCACCGGAGGTTCCATAACCTACCCAGCCAGCCAGAGGCGGGGCCAGAGGTGTTAGAGGTGGAGGTAGAGGTCTTAGAGGTAGAGTTCAGGTTGCCAAAGTTAGAGGCCAGCCAACAGCTAGGCCAGAGGCTGAGTCTTCAGGTGCAGACATTACAGGTACCATTCTGATTTGTGTTAGAGATGCTTCAGTGCTATTTTACCATTGGTCTATGTGTTCGTATGTGTCGTCCTATTTTGCACCCTACATGGTTATGCCTAGTGATGCCTTGGGTATTCCTGTTTATGTATCTACACCAGTGGGTGATTCTATAGTGGTCGACCGAGTTCATCGTTCCTGTGTGGTAGTGTTTAAGGGTGTTGAGACCCGTGTTGATTTATTGATCTTAGACATTGTGGATTTCGACTTCATATTAGGGATGGATTGGTTGTCCCCGTATCATGCTATCTTGGATTGTCACGCCAAGACCGTGACCTTGGCTTTGCTAGATTTGCCCCGATTGGAGTGGAGAGGGACCTCAGGACATGCCACCCGCAGTGTTATTTCATATGTTAAGACTCGACGCATGGTCGAGAAGGGGTGTTTAGCTTATCTGGCATATGTTCGCAACTCCAGCGCAGAAGTCCCTTCTATTGACTCTATTCCTATTGTTCGGGAATTCCCCGAGGTTTTCCCTTCAGACTTGTCGGGTATGCTGCCTGACAGGGATATTGATTTCTGTATTGATCTGTCCCCAGGCACGCAACCCATTTCTATTCTGCCGTATCGCATGGCCCCGACAGAGTTGAAAGAGTTAAAGGACCAGTTGCAAGATTTGCTAGAGAAGGGTTTTATCAGGCCTAGTGTTTCTCCTTGGGGTGAGCCGGTGTTATTTGTGAAGAAAAAGGATGGTTCAATGAGGATGTACATTGATTACCGACAATTGAATAAAGTGACGATCAAGAATAAGTAGCCGAGGATTGAAGATTTGTTTGACTAGCTTCGAGATGCGAGGGTATTCTCAAAGATAGACTTGAGGTCGGGCTACCACCAATTGAGGATTTGGGCATCCGATGTCCCTAAGATAGCATTCCGTACCCGGTATGGGCACTACGAGTTTTTTGGTCATGTCATTTGGGCTGACCAATGCCCCAGCAGCATTTATGGAGTTGATGAACCAGGTATTCAGGCCGTACTTGCACTTGTTCGTGATAGTCTTTATTGATGATATTTTGGTGTACTCCCGCAGCCAGGGGGAGCACGAGCAACACCTCAGAGTAATTGTTCAGACTTTGAAGGATAGCCAGTTATATGCTAAGTTCTCAAAGTGCGAGTTCTGGTTGAGTTCGGTTGCATTTCTAGGTCACGTTGTATCAGTAGAGGGTATTCAGGTGGACTAGAAGAAGATAGAGGCAGTCAAGAACTGGCCTAGACCAGCTTCAGCGACAGAGATTCGGAGTTTCTTGGGGTTAGCAGGTTACTACTGTAGGTTTGTGGAGGGATTTTCATCCATCACAACCCTGATCACCAGATTGACCCAGAAGGGTGCTCAATTCAGGTGGTCGAATGAGTGCGAGGCGAGCTTTCAGAAACTCAAGACAGCCCTGACTACGGCACCGATATTGGTTTTGCCCACAGGCTCAGGGCCTTATACAGTTTATTGTGATGCTTCTCGTATTGGGCTTGGTGTGGTATTGATGCAGGATGGCAGAGTCATTGCTTATGCTTCGAGGCAATTGAAGATACACGAGAAGAATTATCCGGTTCATGATCTAGAGTTGGCAGCCATTCTTCATGCTTTGAAGATTTGGTGGCATTATCTACGTGGTGTGACATGTGAGGTGTATACTGATCACAAGAAGCTGCAATACTTGTTCAAGCAGAAGGAGTTGAACTTGAGGCAGCGAAGGTGGTTGGAGCTATTGAAGTATTATGATGTTATTATTTTGTATCACCCGGGGAAGGCTAACATGGTGGCCGACGCATTGAGCAGGAAGTTCGTCAGCATGGGTAGTCTTGCTTATATTTCGGTCAGCCAGAGACCGCTTGCTTTGGATATTCAGGCCTTGGCCAATCGATTGGTGAGGTTAGACATTTCTGAGCCTAGCAGGGTGTTAGCTTGCACGATCGCTCGATCATCATTATTGGAGCGTATCCGTGATCGGCAGTTTGATGACCCCCATTTGTGTGTCCTAAGAGACACGGTGCAGTGGGGAAGGTGCCACGAAGGTGACCTTAGCCCGTGATGGTGTTTTGAGATTGGAGGGGCAGGTTTGTATGCCCAATGTGGATGGGATTTGAGAGTCGATCTTAGTGGAGGCCCATAGTTCTCGGTATTCTATTCACCCAGGCACCGCGATGATGTATCAGGACTTGCGGCAGCATTATTGGTGGCATAGGATGAAGAAAGATATTGTCGCATATGTGGCATGATGTTTGAACTGTCAGTAGGTTAAGTATGAGCATCAGATACCTAATGGTTTGTTTCAGAGGATTGAGCTTCCCGAGTGGAAGTGGGAGAGGATTACCATGGACTTCGTTACCAGACTTCCGTTGACTTGGAAGAAGTTCGATGCGATATGGGTTATTGTTGATAGGCTAACCAAGTCATCACATTTCATCCCCGTGGTAGTCTCCTGAATGATCTTGGCCTTATCTAAGGCCTCCTAAACTAAATCTGTACCCAACAACCGAGCCTCTCCCGGCTCAAACCATCCCACTGGAGACCGATATCGCCTACCATACAACACCTCATATGGATCCATATAAATGCTGGACTGGTAGCTGTTGTTGTAGGCGAACTCTGCTTAGGGAAAAAACTGGTCCCACGAGCCTCCTAAATCAATAACATAGGCTCGGAGCATATACTCCAATATCTGGATAGTCCTAAAATGTTGACCGGAGTCAAGCTTAATCAGTTAAAACATCAAAATTTATTATCTTTCTCACAATTTCACGTTGAAACTTTTCAGCTATGCGCCCGGACTGCGCACACAAGTCGAGGCAACCCCCAAGTGAGGTTTTCACAGCCTCAAAAGTATAGAGTGAGTAGGAATACAGGTGATGACCCTTTGGGTTGTCACACTACAAATCTCAGTCCTTCAACAATCTCCCTTTTAAAATCTTTTTTCTACCAAAAATGGCACTCTTGTCCTGTTCCTTCTCAAATTCATTTTCTTATTCTTCTTCTTCTTCTTCTCCACTCCAGTCATCATCATCAGAAACTTTTGTTTGTTTAGCTTTCACTGCAGATCTTGTCCTCTTGGCTAGTGTGGGTTCAACAGCTACATGCACAGATGAAGAATTCTTGGAGGAAGTCTTGGGCTTTTTAGGTTTGGGTGTAGGAACCTCCACTGTTGTACCCCTTTCTTGATGGACCAGTTCCATCTCCTCTTCCTTAACAGCCTCTGAAGATTCTGCAATTATTCCATTTCCCTTATCCATTTTCTTTTTCTTACTTTTTTTGTGACGACCCAAAGGGTCATCACTTGTTTTCTTATCCATTTTGAGCTTTTGAGGTCTTGAAAACCTTATTTATAGTTGCCTCGATTTTCGTGCACAGTCCGTGCGCGTAGCCGGAAGCTCAAATATAAAATTTTGTGAAAATTTGCTAAGTTTTGATATTAAAATGAATAAATTTGACTCCGATCAACATTTTGGGTAAACGGACCCAGACCCGTGATTTTACAGTCTCGGAAGGTCCGTATAAAAATATGGGACTTGGACGTATGCCCGGAATCGAATTCCGAGGTCTCAGGCCCGAGAAAAGAATTTTTGAGTAAAATTATTTTTTGAAAATGTTTAAGGAAAATAAAAATGAAAATTGATTAAAAAGTGATGGTATCGGGCCTGTATTTTGGTTATGGAGCCCGATATAGGTCTTATATGTGGTTTAAGCACTTTCTGTAAAGTTTGGTTGAAAACGATCGTCGTTTGACGTGTTTCGGACTCAAAATGAAAATTTAGATATTTTATGAAATTTGAAAGAATTCTTGGATTCTAAAGCTTAATTCGTGGTATATGACATTATTTTGGCGATTTGATTGCACGGTTAAGTTCGTAGGATGTTGTTGAGTTAGTGTATGTGTTTGGTTAGGAGCCCCGAGGGCTCGGGAGTGTTTCGGAGGTGTCTCGGAGTGATTTCGGACTTAGGAAAATTGCAGAAAAATTGCAAAAGCAGTACCCCGTGAACAGTACTGTGTACAGTACCCTGTGAACAGTACCATGTACAGTACCCTATGAACAGTACCGTGTACAGTACCCCGTGAACAGTAAAAACATGTGAACAGTAACCCCGAATTCTGGACAAAATGTTTATTTCTGAAAATGTGAACAGTAAACCCGAATCCATTTTTGTCAAATTGGAGCTCGGGAAGAGGTGATTTTTGGGAGATTTTCAGAGAAAACAATGGAGTAAGTGTTCTTAACTTAATTTTGTTAGATTACCCGAATCTATTACTAGTTTTTGTATTAAATCTATGAATTTAGTTGGAAGGGTTTGAAAACTCTCTCGGATAGATTTAAGGATTTAAGGGGCGAAATGTTATCGAAATTCAGTAATTTTGGTATGGTTGGATTCGTGGTTGGATGAGGTTTTATATTCCGTAATTTTTGTCGGGTTCCGAGACGTGGGCCTCACGGGCAAATTTTTTAGTGCAATTTCGGATTTTAAATGGAAAATGTAGAATTTCATATGGAATTAATTCCTATAATTTTTATTGACTTAATCAAATTGTTTATGACTAGATTTGAGAATTTCGGGCACGAATTTGCGAGGTAAAGGCTTGTTGGAATTTTGAATTGGTTGCAAAGCGAGGTAAGTGTTTGGTTTAACCCTGCCTTGAGGGAATAAGAGTTGAGTCTTATTTGCTAATTGCTATTTGTCGAGTACGATATATAGGCATGGTGACGAGTATCTATATATTGGTGTCTAGCATGACCGTGAGTCATTATATTATGAATATTCTGATTTTGTTGTATCTTCCATGTTTAATTGATAATTCCTATATGTTTTGAAGAGCATGTGAAAGAATTTGTGATATCTAAACTTCAAGGAGCATTGGCTCAAGTTATAATGTGAATTGAGAAAGTAAGCGAGATGATTAAACCCTTTGGAGCATTGGCTCAAGTGGTAAAAATGAATTACAAAGTAAGAAATAAAAGAAAGAGAAAGAATTATTGAATTATTCCCTCGCCGAAATATTTGATGAATTGTTGATATCTCCTTTGCTGGGATGTTTGATAAATTGTTGATATCTCCTTTGCTAGGAGTGAAATTGTGAATTTGTTGCCCCCTTATTGGGATCTCTATTATCATTCTATTTACTACCTTGCCCCTTATTTGTGATTGTTGATTGGGTGAGGAAGAGTGATAAAGCACGAAGGGTGATGTTGTGCATTGTTTGTTTATTGTGAGGTAAGAGTGATAAAGCACGAAGGGTGATGCCGTGTCGTGCGATGTGCCATTCTGTACTAATATCTATTAGCACGGAGGATGATGCCGTGCCGCACGATGTATAATTCCGTGCCAATTCTATTGATTATATGTGAGGAAAGAGAGTAAAAGCACGAAGGGTGATGCCGTTCACATTTTATTATATCATTGCTTGGTGAGGAAAGAGAGTAAAAGCACGAAGGGTGATGCCGTGTACATATTATTATATCATTGCTTGGTGAGGAAAGAGAGTAAAAGCACGAAGGGTGATGCCATGTATATTTTATGATATCATTGCTTGGTGAAGATGAGAGTAAAAGCACGAAGGGTGATGCCGTGAACATTTTGTTATATCATTTCTTGGTGAGGATGAGAGTAAAAGCACAAAGGGTGATGTCGTGCACTTATTGTTGTTTGTTATTATTTCTTTTTATTAATTGTTCAATTACATTTAATTGTCTCATTTCCACTATCATTGTGATTCTTTATGTTGACATTTTCCCTTTTTTTGTGTTGCTTGTTATTATTGAGTCAAGGTATCTTTGTACTACGTCGTGTCTTGAATTTGTTCCATAATTGAAATCTTTTTTATGTGACTTAATTGCTACTTGTCATTATTTGTTTTCCTTAGTGAATTATAATTATTGTGTACTTGTTGTCTTATGAATTCGCATTAATTGTTGTGTTTATTAGAATAAATTTTATTTGGAAGAACTGTTGATAAAATGAAATGGGAGCGGGTTGCACGCCTGCAACGAAATGTGTACAGACGATGGAATCTATTTTTATTCTCCTTACTTGTGTTAGAGATATTTTATTGATGTTTATTATTTTTTCCTTGGATTTCTGTATTGTCTGTTATCCCCGAAGCATGTTTTCTTCCCATTTAAAAATGGTTATTCTTATTATTTTCCTGCTGTAGATATATATAATACTGCACAGGTTTATGTGGTAGTCCTGTCTAGCCTCATCACCACTTCGTCGGAGTTAGGCTAGGCACTTACCAGCACATGGGGTCGGTTGTGCTGATACTACACTCTGTGTAATTTTTGCACAGGTCCAGGTTTCGGACAGCGGTAGTAGTAGCGCGAGTGTTAACTTTCAGCCTAGCGAGACATTGACGTAGCCTTGCAGGCGTCCGCAGGACCGACATCTCCTCTATCTTTATTTTCAATCTGTTATCTCATGTATTCGAGACAAACAATTTTATATTTCTTTCAAACGGTTGTGTTTAGTATTCTTAGTAGTTCGTGAGTAATGTAACACCAGTTCTTGGGTAGAGGTTTATGTGGAAATTTCCGTATTTCATCTAATTCATTTAACTAAGTCTTCTGCTTGTTTAAATTTATTTCGCTGTATTTATATTACCATTGTTAAATTGTTAAAAGAAGAATTTGGTTAACGAAAGAGATATATAAGAGTTAGCTTGCCTAGCTTCTATTAGTAGGCGCCACCATGACTCCCGAGGGTGGGAAATCCGGGTCGTGACATTTTTCTAAGGCCTTTTGTAAATTTGCTTCAATCTGTTTTACCCTGCTTCTTGTGGCTCTACCCTTAGGTACAGAAGAGGCAGTAGGTGTTGGGGATGAAGCTTTTATTTTCTTGGATAGCTTAGGAACATTTGGGGCTTTTGGTGTGAGAGTTCTGCGTTTCTTTGGGTCATAGCTAGTCCCCACTTTCTTCAATAGATCAGCTAGGGTTTCTTCAGTAGATGAAACAGGTTCATCTCTATGTGTGCTCAGATGAACCAACCCCTCAACAGCTTCCCCTCTTCCCTATGACTTTATGCCACTCTCTTCTAACTTCTCTTGTGCAACCCCACATATAGCAAGAATTGCTCCCTTCCCATTTCCCCTCTTTTCACCACATGCAACCTCTCTCTCTTTTCCTTTTTCAGAATTCTTTTTACCTCCACTCCTACTCAACTCAGGCAACTTAACATCCCTAATGGGTCCAACCATAACAAACCTAGTCTCTAAGTTTTCAACCACAGATAAACTTACCTCAGTAGGAGATTCTTGAAATTTCTCTATGTCAGAAGACCCATGTTCTTTACCCTCAGTCGCAGATTGAAAGGATTCAGACTCAGAGCTGGAGTCGGAATTTTGAGCTAGGATTTCTTTCACTTGTCTTGCTTTCAAACTTTCATTTAAAGCCTTCCTCAGATCCCCAGATGCTACAGGTTTTCGAGCGAGCATTTTCTGCCTTCGTAGCCTAGGTTTTGGAGATACACTGGGTGGAGTGGATGAGGATGAGTTTGAGGGAGATGGTGCTGGAGGAGTTCTAGGATGAACTTGTGGGTTAGACATGGTTGTTGGTTTCTTGAGAGAATTTGGGAATTTTGGAGAAGAGGGCAACTGGAAGTGAATAAGAGTTTTTGACGGTTTTGGAATTATAATGAAGGCTGGAGAAGTGGTGTGTATTTAAAGAGAATTAGACATTTAATAAGTAACGACAACTTTTTTAGGGGTCAAATAGAAGTCTAATCAAACTGAATTTCCAGAATTTTAATAATCAATTTGGCTTCCCTAGATATTAGGCAAAAATTAAGATTTAGAATTCTAGATGGACATAATTGGTTCAATGCTAACAGATAGAATTTTCTAGGAATTTGGAAAGTATAGGACTTCTGCTCATGATTGAATTATTAATCTTTCTAATTGTGCAGAGTACAGAAAACATATCTGAGCTTTCATATGAACCCATACTGATGAACCAGGTTCTTCATTAAGAACTCTCTTGAGCATGCCTCAAATGCCATAATTGAAAATAATTTATAAGAGATCAGTGAGTCATATAAACACATGTCACATGAGTATACTAATTAAAGTATGGAGATGATTAAGAATTAATCTAGATATTTACACAAGGTTAGAACTCCTAGCCAAAAAAATCATTTTTTTCCATTGTGCATTCTGAACTGGACCTATTACGTGATCTTAATCATCCCTAATTCCAACCTGTTTCTCTCAAAGTGTTCTCTTCTCAGTGCTTTAGTGAAGATGTCAGCAGTTTGTTTATTAGTAGCACAAAATTCTATGGAGATCAATCCTTTCTCATAGTTATCTCTCAATAAGTGGTGTCTAACATCTATATGCTTAGTCCTCTTACGATGAACGTGGTTCTTTGTCATACTTATAGCACTAGTCTTATCACAAAATATAGGAATGCAACCAACTTTAATATCAAAATTTACCCGTTGCTGTTTGATCCATAGCAATTGAGCACAACAAGAAGCAGCAGCAACATACTTAGCTTCAGCAATAAATAAGGCCACTGAATTTTTCTTTTTAGTAGCCCATGACACAAGACATGAAACAAGGAAGTGTGCCATACCTGAGGTGCTCTTCTTATCCACTAGGAAACCTGCATAATCAGCATCAGTATATCCTACTAGATTGAAATTACTACCTTTGGGGTACCAAAGACACAGATCAGTGGTGCCTTTCAAATATCTTAGTATCCTCTTGACAGCAGTCAAGTGAGTCTCTTTTGGATTGGCTTGAAAACGAGCACAAAGCCCTACACTAAAAACAATGTCAGATCTACTGGCAGTAAGATACAAGAGTGAACCAATCATACCCCTATACAATTTTTGATCAACTGATGAACCAGGTTCATCAATATCTAATTTAGTGGCAGTTGCAATGGGTGTGTCTGTTTCTTTTGATTCTTCCATTTTAAACTTTTTGATAAGCTCTTTTGCATACTTCTACTGATGGATCATGATTCCTTTAGGAATTTGTTTGATCTGTAAGCCTAAGAAGAACTTAAGCTCACCCATTATACTCAATTCAAACTCACTCCCCATTCGTTACAAAGTACTTAGTTAGCTTATCAGTGGTGGCCCCAAAGATTATGTCATCAACATATATTTGTACCATAAGGAGATCTTTACCTTTTTCCCTTAAGAATAAGATACTATCAATTTTACCTCTTTTGTAACCATGTTCAAGCAGAAATATGGACAGCCATTCATACTATGCTCTTGGAGCCTGCTTGAGTCCATAGAGGGCCTTGTCTAACTTGTACACATGCTCAGGATATTCCTTGCTCTCAAACCCTAGAGGTTGTTTCACAAACACTTCTTCTTCTAGGTAGCCATTCAGGAAGGCACTTTTGACATCCATCTGATGAAGAGTGAATTCCACGTGTGCTGCAAAGGCTAGAAAGAGTCTGATTGCCTCTAGTTTTGCAAATGGAGCAAAAGTATCATCATAATCTATGCCCTACTCTTCGCTGTAACCTTGGACCACCAGTCTTGCCTTGTTTCTTATAACTGTTCCATCTTTATCAAGTTTGTTTCTAAAGACCCATTTTGTACCAATAACTGATCTATCCTTGGGTCTTGGAACTAGATGCCAAACTTGACTTCTCTCAAACTGATTGAGGTCATGTTGCATTGCATTGACCCAATCTACATCCTTCAAAGCCTCAACAACATTTTTAGGTTCAAAGAGATAAAAAGGCATCAAAAGCACACAGGTTCTTTAGTTGTGATCTAGTTTTGACTCCTGATGTTGGATCAATGATAATGTTCTCAATAGGATGACAACTTTGATACTTGTGAGGTTTCACAACCAACTGGTTCCTACTAGATGTTTCTCCTATGTTCTGTTGCTAAGGAACAGGGTCATGAACAGGTTCTTTTAGGGGATTTATTTCAATTCATCTTTGATTAGTTCCCCCTGTCAGGTTGCCCTGAATAGAATGACATGTTCCTTCTTTTGGTGCCACTTTGACTTGTGATGAGGCTTCAGTCAAATCCTTTACCAATCCAATGGCTTCATCTTCATGTTCCTGTCTCTCAGAAAGAATGTTAGTTTCATCAAATACTACATGCACACTTTCTTTTACACACAAAGTCTTTTTATTGAACACTTTATATGCTTTACTATGTGAAGAATATCCCAAGAATACTCCCTTATCACTTCTGGGATCAAACTTACCTAGGGAATCTTTTCCGTTATTATGCACAAAGCACTTATATCCAAATGCCCTAAGATGGGATATATTTGATTTTCTCCCTTTAAGTAGCTCATAGAGAGTCTTCTCTACAAGAGGTCTAGTCATACATCTATTGATAATGTAACATGTAGTGTTTACAGCCTCTACCCAGAAGCTATGAGGCAGCTTACTAAAAAGAAGCATAGTCCTAGCCATGTCTTCAAGAGTCTTGTTCTTTCTTTCTTTCAACTAATCCATTTTGTTGAGGAGTCCTAGGGGCAGAGAAGTTATGATATATACCATTTTCATCACAGAATTTAGCAAACTTAGCATTTTCTAATTCAGTTCCATGATTAGACCTAATGGATGCAAGTTGATTTCCTAATTGTTTCTGGGTTTTCTAACAAAGGAAGTAAACATGTCAAATGCTTCATCTTTATATGTTAGAAATAGTACCCAGGTAAATCTAGAATAATCATCAACTAGTACCATTACATATTTCTTACCACCTCTACTCATGGTTCTCATTGGACCACAGAGATCAATATGGACCAGTTCCAACGACTTGGTTGTGCTTACCATTTTCTTGCTTTTGAAGGATGATCTTACCTACTTCCCCCTTGCATAGGCCTCACAAACTTTGTCTTCCTTGAACTTGATGTTAGGTAACCCTATCACCAAGTCCTTAGAGTCTAATTTGTTTAGTTGATTCAAACTGGCATGACCAAGTCTTTTGTGCCACAGGAGGGGATCATTATCCAGCACACTTAGGCAGGTTAGTTCATTTACTGAGAGAGTAGACAAATCTAAAATGTAAATATTGTTAATGCTTTTTCCCTGCAAAATAATCTTGTCAGTGGTAAGGTTAATCACAAAGCATTTAGTAGAGGTGAATTCTACAAGGTTACCTCTATCACACAGTTGTGACACACTTATCAGGCTATATTTCAAGCCATCTATCAAGTAGATATTCTCAATGGAGTGGGAGTCTGTCTTACCTACCTTTCCAACCCTAATAATCTCACCTTTCTTCCCATTTTCAAAGGAGACATTACCTCCCTTTAAGTCCTCAAGTGAAAGGAACTGGTTCTGTTTCCAGTCATATGTTTTGAGCAGCCACTATCCATGTACCATAGTTGGCTACTTTCCTTCACTTGGACCTGCAAAAAGAAATCAGGGGTTAGTCTTAGGAACCCAAACTAGTTTGGGTCCCTTTCTATAGGCAAAAGGATAAATCAGATTGCTTCTAGCTCACTCAGGCAGCCTAATTTTTTCTTGAGCAAAAGCTTTGTTCTTTTGACAGGCCTTTTCTTTTGCATTACATTTATTTTTGTAATGGCCAGTCTTGCCATAGTGTGTGTAGATTTTTTTCTCAGGAAGAGTAAGGTACTTGCTTTTAGGATCCCACTTAGGTGCTTGAGTCCCATAACCAAGTCCTCTTTTGTTGCTACTGTGATGTTCTTGTAGACAGGAGAGTGTATCAGAAGCCTTGTTCCATTTTCAAGTTCTGTCTAGTTGATGTTTTACCTTCCCTAGATCTTCTTTTAATACTCTTATCTACTCATCCTTCATTTTTCCTAAGTTTTCTTCAAGGGTGAGATGTGTGTGATCGGCTTTCTTCTTTCCAGTTCCTAATTTCAGTTTTAAGTTCTCAGACCTAAGTTCTAGGACACTAGTGTCAAGTTCAAGAAACTGGTTATTCAACTCAGCATTTTTACTTTCACTCTCATTAGACCTAGACTCTAGATTTTTGCACTTGGCTTTTAGGATCACACATTCCCTAGATAGTTCTTCCTTCTCATTGTTAATTATCTCAAACTCATCAATGAAGTCTAGAAGTAGCTTAGACAACCTTTCTTTAGATAGGAATTTAATCTTGTCTTTGAGATGAAGAATACTTACCTCTTGTTCATCATTTGATTCTCCGATGGCCATAAGTTCTTGTTCATCTCTAGCTTCATCTTCTGAGTCCTCATATGATATTTCTCCCCAGGCAGAACCATAACCTTTATTGATCCTTTGTTCCTTTTTGGTTGAACCTGTTACCTTCTTTCTGTTCCTTCATTCAACCCTTTCCTTCTTCCATTCAATTTCCTATAGAGGGCAATTTTTGATATGGTGATCAGTCTTCCCACACTTGTAACACCCCTCATTGGTTTGTTTCTCAAAAACCTTTGGTTTATCTAAGGTTGTACCTCTTGAAGTACCCTTTCCTCTCATCAGGTACTTTTTGAAATCTCTTGTGATCATGGCCACTTCATCATCCTCCAGATCTGAACCTTCAACTATTCTGAGAGCTATACTTCTTTCCTTCTTGGGTTCATCCATTTTCATGGTTTTCCTTCTCAGTTCATAGGCAGTAAGGTTTCCAATTAGTTCATCCAGCTTGAGGGTAGCAATATTCTTTGATTCCTGAATAGCAGTGATTTTGCTTTCCCAAGAGACTGGCAGAACCCTAGTCAAAATCTTCTCAACTTTGTCTTCTTCAAGAATAATCCTTCCAAGAGACTTAAGTTCATTTGTCAGTGTGGTGAACCTTGTATACATATCTTGGATGGTTTCTCCTTCCTTCATGGTAAAATTCTCATATTAAGAATACACCAGTGTTCCTTTGGACCTTTTCACTTGAGGTGTTCCTTCATGAGCCACTTGCAAGGTATCCCAGATTTCCTTAGCAGTGGTACAACTTTGAATTCTACTGTACTCATCTGGACCTAGTCCACACACAAGCTATTTCTTGGCCTTGGCATTCTTCTCCCACTTCTTTAGGTCTTCAGTAGTGTAGTCAGCTCTTGTCTTTGGCACATCCACTCCTTCGAAATTCTTCTTTGTAGTTGCTAGAGGACCATCAGTTACTATGTCCCAGAATTCATAGTCTTCTCCTATAATGTGATCCCTCATCCTGTTCTTCCACCAAGAATAGTACTGACCATTGAAAAGTGGAGGCCTAGCAGTGGATTGCCCTTTCCAGTTCCCAGGTGGTGCACTCATGTTGATATTTTCCTAAGATGTTAGCCTCTTCAAGGATAACCTGCTCTAATACCAATTGATGTTCTAAACGTCAATACCACACAAGAGGGGGGTGATTTGTGTGGTACCAAATTTTCGCTCTAGAAGAACCTAGAACCTGGTTCTTCTAGGTGTTCTAACTACTACTGTTTGCGGAATAATAAGTACATAAAATAAAGAACACAAAGATTTTTACGTAGAAAACACCTGGCTTAAAAGGTGAAAAAAGCACGACCTACTACTCAGTTGGATTTTCTAAAACTTCCACTAAAATCACTGAGCCAAAACAACATTTACAAAAACTCTTTGTAAACCTAAGGATTACCTCTAATCCCGTTGTGGCACACATCCTCAACTGATGCGAAAACCTCAAATTAACTCTAACTTGAATACTCTAAGTACATAATACAATTGCTTCAATGAAAGTTCAAAGGTACAATTATAAATCACCTACTACAATTGAACTAGAACAAACGAAAGACACAATGGAATTGGTTCTTCTATCTCGTTCAAGTAGCTTCAGGAGTGCACACTTAAATCTCACATAAATTGCTTGCAAAATTGCCTTGCTCTTTTTCTCTCAATTTAGTTTAGCTTCTATATTTTTGCAATACCTGTAAAAGAGAAAAATCACTATTTTTCAATAGGTTAGTAATCAGAGTTTGATTTGGACTCAATTGTTGATCTTCTATCGTAGTTGAGTCCTTGAAGATCTCAAACTCCAACACTATCTTTATCCGGATTGTGGTCTCTTCATATAAGGAGACTTTCTCCCCTTATCCAATATTCAACCTTTTCGATCACATCAGGAGATATTGTTGCTTGATCAGTAGGACTTGTCTCCTTCACGTGCATCTCACATGTGTAGGTTGATCATGACTGTGCATCACAAGATGGACCTTCTCAGTAATTGAGTTCATTTGTCATTCTTCAAAACTTCACTTGTTCATGGGCCAACACCCTAAATGAGAGCTTAAGTTTTGGAAAGTTGACCATAGATTAGGAGCCCCGAGGGCTCGGGAGTGTTTCGGAGGTGTCTCGGAGTGATTTCGGACTTAGGAAAATTGCAGAAAAAATTGCAAAAGCAGTACCCCGTGAACAGTACTGTGTACAGTACCCTGTGAACAGTACCATGTATTGTACCCTATGAACAGTACCGTGTACAGTACCCCGTGAACAGTAAAAACATATGAACAGTAACCCCGAATTCTGGACAGAATGTTTATTTCTGAAAATGTGAACAGTAAACCCGAATCCATTTTTGTCAAATTGGAGCTCGGGAAGAGGTGATTTTTGGGAGATTTTCAGAGAAAACAATGGGGTAAGTGTTCTTAACTTAATTTTGGTTAGATTACCCGAATCTATTACTAATTTTGTTATTAAATCTATGAATTTAGTTGGAAGGGTTTGAAAACTCTCTCGGATAGATTTAAGGATTTAAGGGGCGAAATGTTATCGAAATTTAGTAATTTTGGTATGGTTGGATTCGTGGTTGGATGAGGTTTCATATTCCGTAATTTTTGTCGGGTTCCGAGACGTGGGGCTCACGGGCAAATTTTTTAGTGCAATTTCGGATTTTAAATGGAAAATATAGAATTTCATGTGGAATTAATTCCTATAATTTTTATTGACTTAATCAAATTGTTTATGACTAGATTTGAGAATTTCGGGCATGAATTTGCGAGGTAAAGGCTTGTTGGAATTTTGAATTGGTTGCAAAGCGAGGTAAGTGTTTGGTTTAACCCTACCTGGAGGGAATAAGAGTTGAGTCTTATTTGCTAATTGCTATTTGTCGAGTACGATATATAGGCATGGTGACGAGTATCTATATATTGGTGTCTAGCATGACCGTGAGTCATTATATTATGAATATTCTGATTTTGTTGTATCTTCCATGTTTAATTGATAATTCCTATATGTTTTGAAGAGCATGTGAAAGAATTTGTGATATCTAAACTTCAAGGAGCATTGGCTCAAGTTATAATGTGAATTGAGAAAGTAAGCGAGATGATTAAACCCTTTGGAGCATTGGCTCAAGTGGTAAAAATGAATTACAAAGTAAGAAATAAAAGAAAGAGAAAGAATTATTGAATTATTCCCTCGCCGAAATATTTGATGAATTGTTGATATCTCCTTTGCTGGGATGTTTGATAAATTGTTGATATCTCCTTTGCTGGGAGTTAAATTGTGAATTTGTTACCCCCTTATTGGGATCTCTATTATCATTCTATTTACTACCTTTTCCCTTATTTGTGATTGTTGATTGGGTGAGGAAGAGTGATAAAGCACGAAGGGTGATGTCGTGCATTATTTGTTTATTGTGAGGAAAGAGTGATAAAGCACGAAGGGTGATGCCGTGTCGTGCGATGTGCCATTCTGTACTAATATCTATTAGCACGAAGGATGATGTCGTGCCGCACGATGTATAATTCCGTGCCGATTCTATTGATTATATGTGAGGAAAAAGAGTAAAAGCACGAAGGGTGATGCCGTTCACATTTTATTATATCATTGCTTGGTGAGGAAAGAGAGTAAAAGCATGAAGGGTGATGCCGTGCACATTTTATTATATCATTGCTTGGTGAGTAAAGAGAGTAAAAACACGAAGGGTGATGCCATGTACATTTTATGATATCATTACTTGTGGAGGATGAAAGTAAAAGTACGAAGGGTGATGCTGTGCACATTTTATTATATCATTGCTTGGTGAGGATGAGAGTAAAAGCACAAAGGGTGATGTCGTGCACTTATTGCTGTTTGTTATTATTTCTTTTTATTAATTGTTCAATTACATTTAATTGTCTCATTTCCACTATCATTGTGATTCTTTATGTTGACATTTTCCCTTTTTTGTGTTGCTTGTTATTATTGAGTCAAGGTATCTTTGTACTACGCCGTGTCTTGAATTTGTTCCATAATTGATATCTGTTTATGTGACTTAATTCCTACTTGTCATTATTTGTTTTCCTCAATGAATTATAATTATTGTGTACTTGTTGTCTTATGAATTCGTATTAATTGTTGTGTTTATTAGAATAAATTTCATTTGGAAGAACTGTTGATAAAATAAAATGGGAGCGGCTGCACGCCTGCAATGAGATGTGTACAGACGGTGGAATCTATTTTTATTCTCCTTACTTGTGTTAGAGATAATTTATTGATGTTTATTATTTTTTCCTTGGATTTCTGTATTGTCTGTTATCCCCGAAGCATGTTTTCTTCCCATTTAAAAATGGTTATTCTTATTATTTTCTTGCTGTAGATATATATAATACTGCATAGGTTTATGTGGTAGTCCTGTCTAGCCTCATCACCACTTCGCCGGAGTTAGGCTAGGCACTTAACAGCACATGGGGTCGGTTGTGCTGATACTACACTCTGTGCAATTTTTGCACAGGTCCAGGTTTCGGACAGCAGTAGCAGTAGCGCGGGTGTTAACTTTCAGTCTAGCGAGACATCGACGTAGCCTTGCAGGCGTCCGCAGGACCGGCGTCTCCTCTATCTTTATTTTCAGTCTGTTATCTCATGTATTCGAGAAAAGCAGTTTTATATTTCTTTCAAACGGTTGTGTTTAGTATTCTTAGTAGTTCGTGAGTAATGTAACACCAGTTCTTGGGTAGAGGTTTATGTGGAAATTTCCGTATTTCATCTAATTCATTTAACTAAGTCTTTCGCTTGTTTAAATTTATTTCGCTGTATTTATATTACCATTGTTAAATTGTTAAAAGAAGAATTTGGTTAACGAAAGAGATAGATAATAGTTAGCTTGCCTAGCTTCTATTAGTAGGCGCCATCATAACTCCCGAGGGTGGGAAATCCGGGTCGTGACATTTTTCTAAGGCCTTTTGTAAATTTTCTTCACTCTGTTTTACCCTGCTTCTTGTGGCTCTACCCTTAGGTACTGAAGAGGCAGTAGGTGTTGGGGATGAAGCTTTTATTTTCTTGGATAGCTTAGGAACATTTGGGGCTTTTGGTGTGAGAGTTCTGCGTTTCTTTGGGTCATAGCTAGTCCCCACTTTCTTTAATAGATCAGCTAGGGTTTCTTCAGTAGATGAAACAGGTTCATCTCTATGTGTGTTCAGATGAAACAACCCCTCAACAACTTCCCCTCTTCCCTATGACTTTATGCCACTCTCTTCTAACTTCTCTCGTGCAACCCCACATATAGAAAGAATTGCTCCCTTCCCATTTCCCCTCTTTTCACCACATGCAACCTCTCTCTCTTTTCCTTTTTAAGAATTCTTTTTACCTCCACTCCTACTCAACTCAGGCAACTTAACATCCCTAATGGGTCCAACCATAACAAACCTAGTCTCTAAGTTTTAAACCACAGATAAACTTACCTCAGTAGGAGATTCTTGAGTTTTCTCTATGTCAGAAGACCCATGTTCTTTACCCTCAGTCGCAGATTGAAAGGATTCAGACTTAGAGCTGGAGTCGGAATTTTGAGCTAGGATTTCTTTCACTTGTCTTGCTTTCAAACTTTCATTTAAAGCCTTCCTCAGATCCCCAGATATTACAGTTTTTCGAGCGAGCATTTTCTGCCTTCGTAGCCTAGGTTTTGGAGAGTGGATGAGGATGAGTTTGAGGGAGATGGTGGTGGAGGAGTTCTAGGATGAACTTGTGGGTTAGACATGGTTGTTGGTTTCTTGAGAGAATTTGGGAATTTTTTAGAAGAGGGCAACTGGAAGTGAATAAGAGTTTTTGACGGCTTTGGAATTATAATGAAGGCTAGAGAAGTGGTGTGTATTTAAAGATAATTAGACATTTAATAAGTAACGACAAATTTTTTAGGGGTCAAATAGAAGTCTAATCAAACTGAATTTCCAGAATTTTAATAATTAATTTGGCTTCCCTAGATATTAGGCAAAAATTACGATTTAGAATTCTAGATGGACAGAATTGGTTCAATGCTAACAGATAGAATTTTCTAGGAATTTGGAAAGTATAGGACTTCTGCTCATGATTGAATTATTAATCTTTCTAATTGTGCAGAGTATAGAAAACATACCTGAGCTTTCATATGAACCCATACTCATGAACCAGGTTCTTCATTTAGAACTCTCTTGAGCATGCCTCAAATGCCATAATTGAGAAAAATTTATAAGAGATCAGTGAGTCATATAAACACATGTCACAGGAGTATACTAATTAAAGTATGGAGATGATTAAGAGTTAATCTAAATATTTACACAAGGTTATAATTCCTAGCCAAAAAATCTTTTTTTTCCATTGTGTATTCTGAACTGGACCTTTTACGTGATCTTAATCATCCCTAATTCCAAACTGTTTCTCTCAAAGTGTTCTCTTCTCAGTGCTTTAGTGAAGATGTCAGCAGTTTGTTTATTAGTAGCACAAAAATCTATGGAGATCAATCCTTTCTCATAGTTATCTCTCAATAAGTGGTGTCTAACATCTATATGCTTAGTCCTCTTACGATGAACATGGTTCTTTGTCATACTTATAGCACTAGTGTTATCACAAAATATAGGAATGCAACCAACTTCAATACCAAAATTTACCAGTTGTTGTTTGATCCATAGCAATTGAGCACAACAAGAAGCAGCAGCAACATACTTAGCTTCAGCAATAAATAAGGCCACTGAATTTTTCTTTTTAGTAGCCCGTGACACAAGACATGAAACAAGGAAGTGTGCCATACCTGAGGTGCTCTTCCTATCCACTAGGAAACCTGCATAATCAGCCCCAGTATATCCTACTAGATTGAAATTACTACCTTTGGGGTACCAAAGACATAGATCAGTGGTGCCTTTCAAATATCTTAGTATCCTCTTGACAGCAGTCAAGTGAGTCTCTTTTGGATTGGCTTGAAAATGAGCACAAAGCCCTAAACTGAAAACAATGTTAGGTCTGCTGGCAGTAAGATACAAGAGTGAACCAATCATACCCCTATACAACTTTTGATCAACTGATGAACCAGGTTCATCAATATCTAATTTAGTGGCAGTTGCAATGGGTGTGTCTGTTTCTTTTGATTCTTCCATTTTAAACTTTTTGATAAGCTCTTTTGCATACTTCTACTGATGGATCATGATTCCTTTAGGAATTTGTTTGATCTGTAAGCCTAAGAAGAACTTAAGCTCACCCATTATACTCATTTCAAACTCACTCCCCATTCGTTGCAAAGTCCTTAGTTAGCTTATCAGTGGTGGCCCCAAAGATTATGTCATCAACATATATTTGTACCATAAGGAGATCCTTACCTTTTTCCCTTAAGAATAAGATACTATCAATTTTACCTCTTTTGCAACCATGTTCAAGCAGAAATATGGACAGTCATTCATACTATGCTCTTGGAGCCTGCTTGAGTCCATAGAGGGCCTTGTCTAACTTGTACACATGCTCAGGATATTCCTTGCTCTCAAACCCTTGAGGTTGTTTCACAAACACTTCTTCTTCTTGGTAGCCATTCAGGAAGGCACTTTTGACATCCATCTGATGAAGAGTGAATTCCATGTGTGCTGCAAAGGCTATAAAGAGTCTGATTGCCTCTAGTTTTGAGACTGGAGCAAAAGTATCATCATAATCTATGTCCTACTCTTCGCTGTAACCTTGGACCACTAGTCTTGCCTTGTTTCTTATAACTGTTCCATCTTTATCAAGTTTGTTTCTAAAGACCCATTTTGTACCAATAACTGATCTATCCTTGGGTCTTGGAACTAGATGCCAAACTTGACTTCTCTCAAACTGATTGAGGTCATGTTGCATTGCATTGACCCAATCTACATCGTGCGAATCCTCAACAACATTTTTAGGTTCAAAGAGATAAAAAGGCATCAAAAGCACACAGATTCTTTAGTTGTGATCTAGTTTTGACTCCTGATGTTGGATCAATGATAATGTTCTCAATAGGATGAGAACTTTGATACTTATGAGGTTTCACAACCAACTGGTTCCTACTAGATGTTTCTCCTATGTTCTGTTGCTAAGGAACAGGGTCATGAACAGGTTCTTTTAGGGGATTTATTTCAATTCCTCTTTGATTAGTTCCCCCTGTCAGGTTGCCCTGAATAGAATAACATGTTCCTTATTTTGGTGCCACTTTGACTTGTGATGAGGCTTCAGTCAAATCCTTTACCAATCCAATGGCTTCATCTTCATGTTCCTGTCTCTCAGAAAGAATGTTAGTTTCATCAAATACTACATGCACACTTTCTTCTACACACAAAGTCTTTTTATTGAACACTTTATATGCTTTACTATATGAAGAATATCCCAAGAATACTCCCTTATCACTTCTGGGATCAAACTTACCTAGGGAATCTTTTCCGTTATTATGTACAAAGCACTTATATCCAAATGCCCTAATATGGGATATATTTGATTTTCTCCCTTTAAGTAGCTCATAGGGAGTCTTCTCTACAAGAGGTCTAGTCATACATCTATTGATAATGTAACATGTAGTGTTTACAGCCTCTACCCAGAAGCTATGGGGCAGCTTACTAAAAAGAAGCATAGTCCTAGCCATATCTTCAAGAGTCTTGTTCTTTGTTTCTTTCAACTAATCCATTTTGTTGAGGAGTCCTAAGGGCAGAGAAGTTATGATCTATACCATTTTCATCACAGAATTTAGCAAACTTAGCATTTTCTAATTCAGTTCCATGATCAGACCTAATGGATGCAAGTTTATTTCCTAATTGTTTCTGGGTTTTTCTAACAAAGGAAGTAAACATGTCAAATGCTTCATCTTTATATGTTAGAAATAGTACCCAGGTAAATCTAGAATAATCATCAACTAGTACCATTACATATTTCTTACCACCTCTACTCATGGTTCTCATTTGACCACAGAGATCCATATGGACCAGTTCCAACGACTTGGTTGTGCTTACCATTTTCTTGCTTTTGAAGGATGATCTTACCTACTTCCACCTTGCATAGGCCTCACAAACTTTGTCTTCCTTGAACTTGATATTAGGTAACCCTATCACCAAGTCCTTAGAGACTAATTTGTTTAGTTGATTCAAACTGGCATGACCAAGTCTTTTGTGCCACAGGAGGGGATCATTATCCAGCACACTTAGGCAGGTTAGTTCATTTACTGAGAGAGTAGACAAATCTAAAATGTAAATATTGTTAATGCTTTTTCCCTGCAAAACAATCTTGTCAGTGGTAAGGTTAATCACAAAGCATTTAGTAGAGGTGAAT
>MU742964.1:78613-89683 GCA_026770625.1 Nicotiana glauca
CTGGTTATTCAACTCAGCATTTTTACTTTCACTCTCATTAGCCCTAGACTCTAGATTTTTGCACTTGGCTTTTAGGATCACACATTCCCTAGATAGTTCTTCCTTCTCATTGTTAATTATCTCAAACTCATCAATGAAGTCTAGAAGTAGCTTAGACAACCTTTCTTTAGATAGGAATTTAATCTTGTCTTTGAGATGAAGAATACTTACCTCTTGTTCATCATTTGATTCTCCGATGGCCATAAGTTCTTGTTCATCTCTAGCTTCATATTCTGAGTCCTCATATGATATTTCTCCCCAGGCAGAACCATAACCTTTATTGATCCTTTGTTCCTTTTTGGTTGAACCTGTTACCTTCTTCCTGTTCCTTCGTTCAACCCTTTCCTTCTTCCATTCAATTTCCTATTGAGGGCAATTTTTGATATGGTGATCAGTCTTCCCACACTTGTAACACCTCTCATTGGTTTGTTTCTCAAAAACCTTTGGTTTATCTAAGGTTTTACCTCTTGAAGTACCCTTTCCTCTCATCAGGTACTTTTTGAAATCTCTTGTGATCATGGCCACTTCATCATCCTCCAGATCTGAACCTTCAACTATTCTGAGAGCTACACTTCTTTCCTTCTTGGGTTCATTTATTTTCATGGTTTTCCTTATCAGTTCATAGGCAGTAAGGTTTCCAATTAGTTCATCCAGCTTGAGGGTAGCAATATTCTTTGATTCCTGAATAGCAGTGATTTTGCTTTCCCAAGAGATTGGCAGAACCCTAGTCAAAATCTTCTCAACTTTGTCTTCTTCAAGAATAATCCTTCCAAGAGACTTAAATTCATTTGTCAGTATGGTGAACCTTGTATACATATCTTGGATGGTTTCTCCTTCCTTCATGGTAAAATTCTCATATTAAGAATACATCAGTGTTCCTCTGGACCTCTTCACTTGAGGTGTTCCTTCATGAGCCACTTGCAAGGTATCCCAGATTTCCTTAGCAGTGGTACAACTTTGAATTCTACTGTACTCATCTGGACCTAGTCCACACACAAGCTATTTCTTGGCCTTGGCATTCTTCTCCCACTTCTTTAGGTCTTCAGTAGTATAGTCAGCTCTTGTCTTTGGCACATCCACTCCTTCGGCATTCTTCTTTGTAATTGCTAGAGGACCATCAGTTACTATGTCCCAGAGTTCATAGTCTTCTCCTATAATGTGATCCCTCATCCTGTTCTTCCACCAAGAATAGTACTGACCATTGAAAAGTGGAGGCCTAGCAGTAGATTGCCCAGTTCCCAGGTGGTGCACTCATGTTGATCTTTTCCTAAGATTTTAGCCTCTTCAAGGATAACCTGCTCTAATACCAATTGATGTTCTAAACGTCAATACCACACAAAAGGGGGGTGATTTGTGTGGTACCAAATTTTTGCTCTAGAAGAACCTAGAACCTGGTTCTTCTAGGTGTTCTAACTACTACTGTTTGTGAAATAATAAGTACATAAAATAAAGAACACAAAGATTTTTACGTAGAAAACACCTGGCTTAAAAGGTGAAAAAAGCACGACCTACTACACAGTAGGATTTTCTAAAACTTCCACTAAAATCACTGAGCCAAAACAGCATTTACAAAAACTCTTTGTAAACCTAAGGATTACCTCTAATCCCGTTGTGGCACACATCCTCAACTGATGCGAAAACCTCAAATTAACTCTAACTTGAAAACTCTAAGTACCTAATACAATTGCTTCAATAAAAGTTGAAAGGTACAATTATAAATCACCTACTACAATTGAACTAGAACAAACGAAAGACACATTGGAATTGGTTCTTCTATCTCGTTCAAGTAGCTTCAGGAGTGAACACTTAAATCTCACATAAATTGCTTGCAAAATTGCCTTGCTCTTTTTCTCTCAATTTAGTTTAACTTCTATATTTTTGCAATACCTGTAAAAGAGAACAATCACTATTTTTCAATAGGTTAGTAATCAGAGTTTGATTGGGACTCAATTGCTGGTCTTCTATCGTAGTTGAGTCCTTGAAGATCTCAAACTCCAACACTATCTTTATCCGGATTTTGGTCTCTTCATATAAGGAGACTTTCTCCACTTATCCAATATTCAACCTTTTCTATCACATCAGGAGATATTGTTGCTTGATCAGTAGGACTTATATCCTTCACGTGCATCTCACATGTGTAGGTTGATCATGACTGTGCTTCACACGATGGACCTTGTCAGTAATTGAGTTCATTTGTCATTCTTCAAAATTTCACTTGTTCATGGGCCAACACCCTAAATGAGAGCTTAAGTGTTGGAAAGTTGACCATAGTCGAAATAGTGAGAAGACGGCCTTGGAATGGAAATATGACGATTCTGTTAGCTCCGTTAGGTAATTTTGGGCTTAGGGGCGTGTTTGGATTGTGTTTTGGAGGTCCGTAGCTAATTTTGGCTTGAAATGCCCAAAGTTGAATTTTTGAAGTTTCCGGTTCGATAGTGAGATTTTGATCCGAGGGTCAGAATGGAATTCCGAGAGTTATAGTAGTTTTGTTGTGTCGTTTGGGATGTGTGTGCAAAATTTTAGGTCATTTGGACGTGGTTTGGTTGGGTTCTTGATCAAAAGCGGAATTCGGAAGATTTTTAGAAACTTAGGCATGCATCCGATGTGTTTTGGTTGATTTGATATTGTTTGAAGTATTTTGAAGATTGGTACAAGTTTGAATGATGTTTTAGGATTGTTTGGCATGTTTGGTTGAGGTTCAGGGGGCCTCGGGTGTGTTTCGGATGCTCAACGGATCATTTTAAGTTGTAAAAAGGTTGCAGATTTTGTTCAGTTGTTGCAAAGGAATTTTACCCTTAATGTTCGTGAGTGGAAACTTGCTTTCGCGAAGAGTCAGTTGAGGAAGGTGAAAATTAAGCCTTCGCGTCTGTGAGGGAGGCACCGCGTTCGCGAAGGGGTAAGTGCTTGTGCATCACATTCGCGTGGGTGGTGTCGCATTCGCATAGAAGAAAATAAGCGACTGAGTTTTTAGTAGATTTAATGAATCGCGTTCGCGATAGGAGGGACGCGATCGCGAAGGCCTGCCTGTGCAAAGCATAGCATTTGCGGAGTAGGGGACGCATTTGCGAAGAAGGAAAAATGGTCAAAGTTATGTTGTGCTTCGCGAACGCGGGGCTTTGATTGCGTTCGCGAAGAAGGAATTATCTGGGCAGATATAAGATTTCAAAATCGAGGGTTTAGCCATTTTTATCAAAACTTAAGTTGGGAGCTCGGATTTGAGCAAGATTTTGAGGGATTTTCAGAGGTATCGATTGGTTAACGATTCTAAACTCCTTTTTGCTATAACACATTAATATGTACAAGAATTCACTGTTTAATTTCGGGATTTGTATGAAAATTGGGAAAAGTTCTTAGGCCAAGAAATTGAGTTATGAATGGGGATTTGACATTGGGTTTGGATAATTTTTATATGGGTAGACTCGTGAGAGTGTGAGATTTCTGGAAATGTAAATTTTACTCGATTCCGAGACGTGGGCCTGAGGGGAACTTTGGTTATTTTACATAACTTCGCATATTAGCTTAGAATTTAATTGTAGAATCAATTACTTGAAGTGTTATTTATAATATGCAATTGAATTGAATAGATTTTGGCCATGTAGAGTCGAGTACTCGTGCCAAGAGCGTAATTTAGGGTTGATTTGAGCTTGTTCGAGGTAAGTGGCTTGTCTAACCTTGTGTGGAGGACTTTTCCCTTAGGATTTGTTATATTTGTTAAATTGAAATGCCTTGTACGTAAGGTGACGAATGCGTACTCGTGCTAATTGTTGGAAATCCGGTTTTCATTATGTACTACTAGTATGTTTACTTTCCTGTTTAGTTCTTGTACTATTTAAGCATGTGTTAGATTAGTAAAAGCATGCCTAAGTGATTAAATTATCTTATTTGTTTAACTGCTTTAACTTGAAGTCTGTGCAGCATGCTAGGCTAGACTATTCGTTTGCCTTAATATAAAGTTTGATATTTTTTGGAGCATTTCTTCTGTTGTTGTTGTATATTTATATTGGGACTACGGATGTGGGTTTCCTATAGCCCCCCCTTGTCTGTTTACAATTGGGTCTACAAATGTGGGATTCCGGTAGATCCCCCAGCACAATTATATGGAACTAAGGGAATGCACCCGATAGATTCCCCCAGTATTGGGTATTTATGTTTGGGACTACGGAATGGGATTCTGGTAGATCCTCGTGTACTATGAGTGGACTACGGGACGGTATCCCGAGAGACTTATTGGATATGTATATTTGGTACTTCAGGATGGTATCCTGGAAGATCCCCGGTTGATATTGTTGGAGTTGAGCTGTATTTTCCTTTGGTGTTTACATTATTTTTGTGTAATTGTTGTTGTCCTTTATATGTGTGTTACTTTAACTGTTGCTCATACTTATACTGTTTTCTGTTCTATACTGTCAAATTGTTTCTTTTATTTAACCTCAGTAGGACCCTAACCTTCCTCGTCACTACTCAACCGAGGTTAGGCTTGGCACTTACTGAGTACCACTGTGGTGTATGTTGTGCTGGAAAATTTTGGCATATTTTAATACAAATTGCTTAGATTTTAGCTTATTTTGAATGTAATTATCTCCTTTACTTATACAATTTTAGTGTTTTTTGCAGTACATGAGGGCTAAGGACCCAAAAGCATAGAAATGAAAGCAAAAAGCCACAAAAAAACAAGAAAAGAGCAAAAAGGCATCGCAATTGTGGAAATGTTATAGCAAAACCAACATGCGAGCCGCATATTTTACACAATAATCGACCAAACCAGATTGCTAGGCTAAGTTCAACGTAAAAATGCGGTCCCATCTACGATCGCATATCTTGTTTGTGAGCCGCAGAATTAACCACAAACCATACATGAAGTGTAATGAAGGAAGAAAATGCGATGCAAAATGCAGTCGCATTTCTACAATGCGGACCACAAACCATAAATGCGGTGAAGGCCTGGAAACTAAGGTCACAATCCGCGATGGCAATGTCAAGAATGTGGACCGCATGTCTGCTATGCGATCGAAATGCGGTTGCATATTCAACCTGAAAGGACATTTTTGTCCTATTTTTGTCCCGGTTTTTGGTACACTATAAATAGATTTATTAGGTTTTTGTGGGCTCATCTTGCCGGAATTTGGGAGCTAGAATACAAGACTTTAATATTCTTCACTTTTGGAAGCATTTGGTTAAAGAATCTTTCACTTTGTAAGCTTTATGACATTGCATATTCTCTTCATCTTGTATTTTAGCATGAGTAGCTAACTTTAAATACTAAAGTTGTGGACCCTAAATGGGTGTAATGTTAATGGGTATTTACCATTGAATATATATATAATGGTCGGTTAATGTTTATTTACTCCTCATTCTTCATTTATTGTTGGTGGTTGCAAACATTAACAAGTGCCATTAAATTCTTGCTTTGCTTGGGAAAGTGGGTTATAATTTGACAGGAGTAAATATCAAAGACTCAAGGCATTAACCCTTTTTAATAGAACCGCTTAGGAATAAGTGGGTTTTATTTGGCATATATTGATTGTTCTTAATTGCAACTCTTTTATATTTGAAAAAATCATAAAGAGGAAATACTACCCAACTATTGAAAAATATTGGGTAGTCAATTAGAAATTATTTGCACATCATAAATTACCTTCCATTAGAAATATATCACATTAACACCGGTAGCATTACATTGCATTGAAGGGGACACAACCTTGGTTTCTTTAACCCAATTAATTACATTCTAAATCTCAACATTAGTTATTTCTCCAAATCGCAATTGCACCATACTCTTGTTACAATTAACCGAATAGAATTAAGATATAAGTCAAGTGATACACTAATCAAGTAGCTTTTCACACCTATTCCCTGTGAGATTCGACCCCAACCTTGTTGAGTTATTATATTTGATACCGACTGCCTTACACTATTTATTAAAGTATAATTTTGAGCGTATCAGTGTACTCATGCCCTTTCTGCGCATATTTTTCATGTGCAGATCCAGGTACGTCGACTCGGTCCTACTACCCGTGAGGCGAGGCGACTGCTCTAGAGACTTCGAGGTAAATCTGTCGCGTCCGCATATCGAGGAGTCCCTTTCTATTCTAGCTTTTAAACATTTGCCCTTCTATTTTCTTACTTTGTTAGATATTCTGGAGTTAGACATTGTTAGATATTCAAAGACTTGTGGATCCATGAGTTTCCGGGTTTTGGGATAGTGTATCAGATTTTGAGAAGTTGTGTGTATATGTCGAGCGGCATTTAAATATTGTTTCCTTTAGTTATTTTCGGTTTTTGATTATTTATTCCGCAATTTTAGTTCATTTTCCGCATTTGTTAGGTTTACCTAGCCGTAGAGATTAGGTACCGTCAAAATAGTTTATGAAGGGCGAACTGAGATCTCGATAATTTCTTAAACAAAATATCAACTTCAGCTGACCTACTCCTACTGTGAACTTTTAAATGGACAAGCTTTTCCATTGTCCAGAACCTTTTGGCTAAAAAGTGCACAAAATTTAGTGGTTGTGATGGCTATAGCAATCTTTACATGTAGTATTGAGTTAGTAGCATTAAAAAGCAAGCAAAAAGTACTGCATATGTATGATTTAAAATTAGATTGTTAATGCCTAATTAGGTGCAGCTCTAAAGGACTCTTGGTTAATTAACGACTTAGAGCTGGTTTGAGCTGTCTATTTTTAGCATTAATCACATATTACTTGCTAGTTGGATAGTTTGGTGGCGCAATTTCCTTAAGAAAAAAAAAACCCGGTACACTAAATTCTTCAAAATAAATCCGATTATACTCGATCTATATGTAGTTTTATTTTGTTTTTTTACAATATATTATTTTTAATAATTGAATATATTACTCCTGATCAAATGACAACAACTCTTATTATAGTGGGTCAAAAGTATATTTCTTTTGGGAGACGTGCGTGTACTAAGTTTGGGGACAGCTGAAATTTGCTCTCTGAGATAACTATGCACCATAAAGGTAAAGCCTATTTATTGGCTGTTGACACCCAAAATAATCACTTATGGGACAATGATTTTATTTCCTTTCAATTTATTGTTCTAATTGATCTTCTAAATTTGTAAAGTCATGTGAACAAAACCAAAGCCATTTGCCAGCCCGTATACCCACCGAAAACTTGGACTTGGTAGGGACTTTTGTACTCTTGTCGTTACTTGCCACCTTCATTGCCAGAACATGTTTGTCACCCTGTGCCATATAAGAAAGAAGAATCAAATCTTGATTCACATATGGGGACTAAATAAGTTTTCTCCATTTCTTTTTTAAAAAAGAATTAATTATTACTCTTTCGATTTTAATTTAGATGATACACTTTTCTTATTAGTCCGTTTCAAACAGAATGATACATTTCTCTAATTAGAAATAATTTAACTTTAAACTCTTTATTTTACTCATTTTACCCTTAATGAGAAGTTTTTATAATCATACAAATGTCATGACCCCATAAAAATTTTATCCCTTAAATTTTTAAGACTACAAGTTTTAAAAAACTTCTTTTCTTGTCTTAAACTTTATGTCGAGTCAAACTACCTCAGTAAAATTGAAACGGATGGATTAATTTTTTTGGATTGGAGTTTAATGTGGTCTGAAAATGGTCATAGGATTCTCTTTGATTTGCACATTGTTGGTACCATCACTGGCACTGCTTCGACTGTTTGTTGTCAACAAGTGAATCCAAATTATAGAGGACCCCTCATGAACGTGCCTATAAGGTAAGTTGGTTTGGAAATCCGAATCTCCAGCCAGACAAAATGAAACATTAATATGAGTGAAATGTCCGGTCCCACCTATTCACACATCCTTATCCTATTTAAACCCATCAGATGTCACGTTGGCGATATTGTAAAGGGAGAGTTTTTGCACTGATCTTATTCTTGTATATAAACACATAGATGGAACAACTACATAGTTTTAGGGAAGAGTATTTTATAAATAATTGTTGGATTTTGATAGTTTTAGTTTTAGACGACTAAAATTTGTTGGGTTCTTATCTAATTTAATAAAGAGGTATGCATGAAAAAAGGAGGGAAAAGATTTGGAGTGAAACGAAAAGTTTGAAGTGTTTTTTTTACTAAGGCACTTTGTTTCTTATAAAAAATGTAAAAAAAATCATTGATAGAGAACACATTTTCTAGCTCTTAAATGAGTTGAGAAGAAGTGATGCATCACGCTTTAGTGGTAACAATAATTTGTGAAATTCCTAACGACCGTTTGCAAATTTAAAATTCGCGACCAAACAGAAATTTTTCTGCCGAAATGGTACCAAACAGATACCTTCGCAGCTATTCAACCCAGATTGTTTGCTTATAAATTCAGAGGTTTTGCCACACTTTTCTACCATTGGAAATCTGCAAACTCTCCCTCTCTTTTCTGCATTATTTTTCAAAGCAAAACGTAAGTATCAGTGTGGTTTAGTGTCGTTTGATAAGTTTGACGAAGTCCTGTAATTTCCATTGCCGGTTTTACAGAATAGTTATTTCATTCATTAATCCAATAATCTTGGATAATAGTGAGAGAATTAAATTCCTTAAGGAAACAAAGTTTTCTATTAGGCTCGAAACTTTTTTATTATACTGTTTCTATTTCTGTTTCTGTTTCTGTTTTTTGTTTTATTTTGCAGAAATTATATTCGAACACGGATTCATAACAATTTATTGTAGAAAAATAAAATCATTTCGTATGAGAATGAATTGTCTCGATAGAATGAAATGATTACAGTTGATTCCTACCGCCACGACCTAACTAATTTGACATTCACGTCTAGTTGTGGGTGCGAGTTGTAGACTATTTTGTATAGCTTCTTACAGTTCTCACTAACTAATTTGACATTCTCTCTGTGTCAAAAAATGTTAGAATATCACATTGGTTGTTGGTATAAATTGGTTAAAGAGTCACTCAGTTGCTTTTAACTCGATATGTTTTGATAATTCCAATGCCATTTTATTTTACACCTCGAATTGTATGTAATCTTTCCAAATCATCATTAATTCTCCCTCTCATGTTCTATACTATTATATTATCACGTATCATTTGTGTTACAGATGAGATAGTAACGTTCTGCAGATTCAAAACAAAATTTAGAATTGTTCTATCGATGCATATGAAAGGCCCAAATTTGGAGGCAAAAAGAAAAAAAGAAAAATGACACTGTATAATCGCTCTTAAAATAATATTATATATAAATTTTTATATACTTTTTCGATTATCAAATGTAAATAGTTTGTGGCGCAAGCTAAAACACAAAAAAAAAACACGATTTCAACGAACTCTAATTGTCAATCAAGCTGTAACGTATTACCTACATACCCATTACCCAGCTCACTCTTCTTTTTTTTTTTCTTTTTTTTTCAAAAAACCCCTTCCAAATTAGGAGGATCTATAGTGTTTCCACACTTTCCTTCCACGGTAACTCGACTTGAGTTAACCGAGATTTTTCTTGAGGTTCCAACTCCAAATTCAATCAGATATTTTTTATTTTTAATGGTGTAGAAAAAAATCAAAGACCCACCATTTTAAAGCTTGAAACAGTTAAGTTTGAAATTCTACATTGAATTTTTATTGTTTGATTCGAAGTGGGTGTTACAAATTATTATTTCCAGTATCCTTGAGAAGTTCACACTTAATTTTAGACTCATTTAGAGATGATTTGAGGTGCTTGAGATTGGATTTTTGAAGACCCGCTTTTATTGAGCTTGAAGCTGTTGAATTTTAAATTTCACCTTGAAGATTGTTGTTTAATTCGAATTGGGTGTTATAAAATATGATTTACAGTTACATTGAAAAGCTCATACTATATTTAATCGCATTTAGAGCTGATATGAGGTATTTGGGATTAAATTTTTAAGCTAAAATTGAAGAAGAAATACAATTACTTGAATAGTATACTGCAATAGTATGATGGTGATTGGAATGAATGCAATATTAAGTATGATGGTGATTGGAATGAATGCAACATTAACGGTCCACTTTAAGATGACAAGGATAAAAGTAACTTAGAGTTGGGGCTGCGTATGATTTGGTAAATACCGAATTACCATATCTAAATCGAAAATTTGGATATTTGGTATACGGTATTTTAGTATTTGATATGGTATTTGGTTTAATTTAAAAAAAAAATGATATTAGATATGGTGTTTGATATTTTAAGATAAAATATCTATATATCGATATCGTACCAAAATATATATTATATTATATAAAACACATATTATCAATTATAACATAAATATAATAAATCTAAAATTTTACTTTCCTTTATTCTCAAAGTTCATCAATTAACTCTAAATAAGTAACAAGACATTTCTAATGATAAAATATTCTTTTATGTACAACTTTCTCTATTTGGGTCGATATTTGCTAGTTTTGGACAAATTTTTGTCAATAAACATTTTTAGTTTTGTATTTTTGAGTACTTTAATTAAGAATATTAGTGTATGGCTCTATGCACTAGTTAGTATTCAAACCGAATAAATCGAAGTTACCGAATCGAATAAAACCAAAGCCGAAAGAGAAAAATCAAATCATACCGAATTTAATTAGGTACGATATTGGTATATGATTTTAAAAAACCGAATATCGAAGATACCAAACCAAAATATCTCAATACCGTACCGTACCGTACCAACCGACGTACACCCCTACTTAGGCCCAAATTCAACTCTCTTTTTACATTATACTCTCATGTTAAAAAAAAAAAAAGAACAAAACAACGCAACTGACATGTCAATTTACTACTACTTCACCATAAGGTTGCATTCTGGGCCGGGCCCGGGCCAAACTATCCCGGTCTTTGGCGGTCTCGGTCCAAACGGTCCCGGGCCTAATGGGCCTAATGTGTGGAACCGGCCCACTGTGGGTCTACGCCCACATGATCCCGGGCTAAATGGGCCGGGCCCACGGGCCTAACTGGATTTTTCGTTCCGGCCTATTTTTTTTTAAATTTTTTTTGTCTAAGGCAATTTCTTGTAAACTATATATATATATATATATATATATATATATATATATATATA